>JAURVB010000325.1:0-222910 GCA_033002965.1 Piper betle
CCTGCCCTTGCCGAATAGTATGAAATAAAATAATTTTATAATAAAAACTTGACTTGATTTTGATTCGAGTCAATAGTATGAAATAATTTTTTTAAAAAATAAAATTATTTTTAATAAAAATTTTACTTAATCTTGACTCGAGTCCATAGTATGAAATAAATTTTTTTAAAAATAAAACAATTTATTAATAAAAACTTGACTCAATATAATATTGAGAAATTTTTTTTTAAAAAAATTATTTCATACTATTGACTCGAGTCGAGATTGACTCAAATTTATATTAGGAAATTATTTTATTTTATTTTAAAAAATTATTTCATACTATTGACTCAAATCGAGCTCGAGTCAAAATTTTATTACGAAATTATTTTAATTTTTTTAAAAAATTATTTCATACTATTGACTCGAATCCAAATCGAGCTAAGTTTTTATTATGAAATTATTTTATTTTTTAAAAAAATTATTTCATATTATTTATTATAGTCGAGATTGAGTCAAATTTTTATTACGAAATTACCATCCCGTATTTTTTCCCCTATTTCTTCCCTCATCTCACCGCACAACCACCGGCAACCTCGCCAAGGGCAGGGGAGGGGGGGGTGGGCCGGCAGGTAGACACCTAGACGCAATCAGATAGGGGCGAGCGAGCCGCAGGGCTGGGCAAGGCTAGGAGGAGGAGGCTATGGTGGGGCCAGGGTGGTGGGGGTAACGGCTGGCAAGGGCACGGGAATGGCAGGGGTAGGGGCAACAAAAGGGGACCGCGGCTTTTGACAGGGGCAAGGGGTGGCAACGGACGGCGGCTAGGGCAGGGGTAGGGGGTGGCAGGGGAGGCAAGCGGGGTGGGGGCGGGGCAGGGGAGGCCGGTGGGGTGGGGGCAGGGGCAAGGGTGGCCGACTGGACGAAGGCAGGGGCAAGGGTGGCCGACGGGACGAAGGCAAGGGCAAGGGTGGTCGGCGGGGCAGGGGCAAGGGTGGCCGGCGGAACTAAGGCAGGGGGTGGCCGGTGGGCAGGGGCCAAGGGCAGCCGAAGAGTGGGAAGGGAGGAGGGGCTGCTCTGGACCATTGGATAAGATCTTATAGTCTATATGACATGGGCCAGTGCATATGTATATATATAAACCAAACTCCGAAAATCAAAATAAACCCATAATAACATGAGCGGGAAAAACCTGTACCAAAGCTTCATCACCGGGGCCACCACCGTCCCCCAGCTCCGCCGCCTCCTCGGCTGCCTCGTCGTCGCCGGCGACCTCGCAGCCGACCTCCTCCTCGCCACCAAGCTCGCCGCCCGCCTCTCCGACCTCGGCGTCGCCGGCCTCGCCCTCTGCCTCCTCCCCCTCCCTCCCGGAACTCTTCCTCGACAACGTCCTCCTTCGCGGCCTTGCCCGCAATGCCCTCCCCGCTCACGCCCTCTCTCTCTATCTCCGCCTCGCCGCCGCCGGCGACCCCTCCCTCCGCCCCGACAACTTCACCTACGCCTTCGCCGTCTCCGCCGTTTCCGCCGGCGGTGGATCCCCCATCCCCGGCCGGCTCCTCCACGCCCACTCCGTCGTCAGTGGCTTCCAAGGCGACGCCTTTATTGGGTCGGCGCTGGTCGGCTTCTACCTCAACTTCTCTGAGGTGGGCGAGGCTACGAAGGTGTTCGATGGAATGTCTGAGCGGGATACGGTCGCGTGGAATGCCTTCGTCTCCGGCCTTGTGAAAGGTTGAAACCTTGTGCCGGCATTGCAGGTTTTCCAAAGAATGGTGTTTTCAGGGGCGCGGTGCAATTCGACTACGTTGGCCGCGGTTCTGCCGGCGGCGGCGGAGCCTGCAAGAGCTTGATATGGGGAGGATGGTGCATTGCTTGGGAACGAAGGTGGGGCTCTGCAATCATTCATTCGTTGTCACGGGTTTGATCTCGGTGTACTCGAAGTGTGGGGAGATTGGTGATGTGATGGCTGTGTTTCGACTGATTGATGAGCCGGACTTGATTGCTTTGAACTCCATGGTTTCTGGGTGTGCTTTTGTTGGGGAGATTGAAGCTTCTCTGGATCTTTTCCAAAGGTTGCAAATTTATGGTGTGCGGCCTAGTTCAAGTACGCTTGTTGGGCTGATCCCGGTTGCCTCCATCTCCAAGCATATTCATCTTGCTTTGTTGCTTCATGGGTTATCCATTAAAGCTGCGTTTGATGCGAATCCTCTTGTAGCAACTGCTCTTGTGACTATTTATGCGAGACTAAATGAGATGGAGCTAGCTCGGATGCTGTTTGATGAAATGCCGGTAAAGAACTTGGCTTCCTGGAATGCCATGATTTCTGGTTATTCTCAGAATAGCCTTTCGGAGCTTGCGATTGATCTCTTCCAACAGATGCAAAAATGTGATATGTTCGACCAAATGCAGTCCCCATTTCCAGCACCCTTTCGGCTTGTGCTCAGTTTGGTGCTCTTGGTGTAGGAAAATCGATTCATGATATGGTGATAGAAGGGCAAGTTGAGCCGAACGTGTACATCTTCACCGCTTTGATTGATATGTATGCAAAATGCGGTAAACTTGAAGAAGCTAGGAGAATCTTTGATGAAATGCCGGAGAAGAACATATCTTGGAATGCCATCATTTCTGGCTATGGTGCGCATGGGCATGGCCGAGAATCATTGAAGCTCCTTGACAACATGTTGTCTTGCAACGTAGAGGCTACAGGCGTCACCTTCCTATCAGCGTGGTATGCTTGCGGCCATGCTGGATTGATCGATGAGGGCAGGAAGCTCTTCCAATCCATGACTCTCGACCATGGCATCCAACCTGGCCCCGAGCATTATGCCTGCATAGTGGACCTCCTTGGCCGAGCTGGGGAGCTTGAGCAAGCTTTGGAGTTCATCGGCAAAATGCCTATTGAGCCCACCGCCGTCATCTGGGGTGCTCTCTTAGCTGCATGCATGAAACATAAAAACACTAGCTTGGCACGTCTGGTTGCAGACAATCTCTTCAAACTAGCGCCATAAAGTGCTGGTTACGACGTGCTGTTGTCGAACATATACTCGTCAGATCGAGATTACCAAGATGCAGCCAAAGTTCGTCGGTTGGCTCTGAAGAGAAATGTGGCCAAGATGCCTGGGTACTGTTCAGTTGAAGTGGGCAAGAGTCTGGAGATACATCGCATGTGAAGTCAAGCGAGATATACTCAGAACTGGAAACCCTGGTTGGAAAGATGAGGGAGGCTGGGTTTAAGACTGAAACAGATGCAGCACCATACGATGTGGAGGAAGTGAAGGAGAACATAGTTAAGGTTCAGAACATAGTTGAGGTCCACAGCGAGAAGCTTGCAATAGCATTTGGGCTGACTGAGTACTGAACCTGGATCAGAAATTATGATCATGAAAAACCTCAGAGTTTGCTTTGATTGTCATAGTGCGACCAAGTTTATATCCAAGATTGACAAGAGAGCGAATGACGTGATAGATGCAACAAGATTTCACCATTTCAAGGATGGGTCGTGTTCTAGTGGAGACTACTGGTAGGGTTTTTTCATTGCACTTCACCATTGTCGTCCTCCTCAACCTTGCATGGTGGGTGGCATCCAAACTCTTCTGGTATTTCAGATTGATTGCGATCAGGCTGGCTGTTATTTTTGGTTCAAGCCAGACAGATTATGGACACTAATAAGCTTCTACTCCAATTCTTGATCTGTTTCTACAAATAATGTCCATGATTGTATCACTTCCATGAGAAATTGCTCTAGTAAAAACAAAAGGCTTTACAAGGTAGTCTTTTCTAGCTTGTACACTGTTGGATTTTCTCATAGAAACCGTTAAAATGGAATGCACAATAAATAAATTCGTCAAACTGTGGCGGTGGCTTCGGTAACTGTTTTGTCTTTTTCTTGACTTGCTCCTGTGAGGCTTTTTGTTGAATTGTTTTGTTGGGTACCAAAACAATGTAAATGTTTCGTTCCCTGAAGTTCTTGCTTTCCTCCGTTGCAAGCTATATACGCCAAAAAAACAAACAATATCATTCCCATTGTGAAGCAAAAAATAAAAAACAAATAACAAAAGAAGGATTCCCATGCTTGTCCAAAAAAATGTATACAGGAGTTGATGATGCAAAGTTTTCCAGAAGTTTAGAGATTGCCTTCAAAAAGGTTCTAGAACTGAATTTTCAGCATATAAGAGGAAGAAAAAGCACCTCCCCGACATCATCTTGGAAGCGCTTGATAAGTTCAATTGCAATATTTCTGAACTCGTTCTCACGTCCTTTCAAGTTGACTATGACTTTAACCTGCATAAATCAACAATATGATCCGCATTTCATGCTGTAGAAACTCCTCAGACGTTTAGATAACGGAGTAAACCTTGTCGCCATCCTTGAGAAACTTTTGGGCAGCCCTTAACCGGACCGAGTAATCATGGGAGTCAATATTATACCTTCAAACAGATTATAAATATATAACGTGAAATCTAGGACAAGATCCACTACCATTGTAGAAAACTGGAACACAATCAGATCAAAGAATGCAATGCAAGGAATTTTTTTTAACAAAGGAGTGGTAGCCTTCAAAGTCACAAAGTGGGCATATGGTTTAACAACAGAATGAGGAGGATTTCAATCACAGCAGCTCCTCCAAAATTTAATATTTAGGCTTTATTTTTTCTAACAGCAGAGCTTGAGACAAATCGTATTAGCATCAAACAAGTACTAATGACAGCATCAATGCAATGAGAAAATATCATATAGTGGTATTAAATTAGCATCATGGATATAATCAGAGAAAACTATTTCTTTCATATGAAAAGCACAAATTCAAATGTTTATCAAGAGTAATGAAGAAATACAAGTCATAAGAAAGAGGTGTTCAGCTGGAAAGCATCAATTTGAACACTTGTAGACGCATCCTAGTTACATAAGAGTTACTTCTGAAAAAGATAAAAATATGATACTTAATTAACTCAAGGTATCAAGATGCAATAAACCAAAGTTCACGGGTGGTCATCCTGGAAAAAAAATGGACCAAAGCTCAAGGTTCACCATCAAAATCCTGCAAAATTGCAATCTCTTCGGTTTAGATGAGCTGTGTATATGTTAATACACAGCTATTCCATATGATTAAAATCTTCCCTGATGCTTAACCATCTGCTGTGAAATGGTCACTAACAATTTGTTATAAGAAATTTGGTTTCTTTTGGTAGGTATTAGTTTAATTTGGTTGATATCCATTCTTGACCTTGACCTTGATAGCTTAAGTTTTTGGGTAAGCTCTTTTGAAGATAACAATTTTCCTTTCCACCATCTTTCCAAACATGTGTCTTAAATGTATTATGCAAGCTATTATATCAATATGCCTAACACTTTCTGCTCTCACAAAACTTCTTCCTTCCTTTAGGAAAGGGGTAAATCTTCAAAATTAATGAATGAGCCTAAATCTGAAGAGATTTACTCTGCATTAAAGTTATTTAAAAAATCTTAATTACCATATATACATATATCAAACATAAAAATTACCCCATCTTGAGCTCCTTCATATCCATTCTGCTTGCTGCACATAAGTTAAAATTATATTTGTAAATATGTTTGTTATACTTGATATTTTTATTAAGCTGAAGAACCATATTTAAATGTACAGAAAATAGGTGCCTTGACATTCACCTGCGCTCTTCTTTTGTTGGTCTCTCTTCTTCTTCTGCTGTTCATATCGGTATTTTCTGTGAAGAAACAAAAACGCACATATGCGTTAATTCGGCAGTTTAGAAACATCTCTTGAAGTAAGACAGCCAAAGTTACAATTCTTGTATGAATAAGCAATGTAGATGTCATTTTAGAAGAACAATGAGTTCATAAAAAACCAGGATCTGCTTCAACGGGCAAAATGACAGAGAAGAAATAGTCATACTTGTAATCCATTATTCTGACAACTGGAGGATCAGCATCAGGAGATAGTATAACCTAGAAAGTTAGCACCTCAAATGTTAAGATTAAGCTGAACAAATAACTTTTACCCTATGACTGTTTAAGTAGAATTGATGAAAAAGCTAATAAGTAATTCAGCGAGTCTTCCAAATGAAAAAAAAATACCAGATCAAGTTCGGCATCTTCGGCCATTCGAATAGCTTCATTCTTGGAAACAACTCCAACCTGCGTACCAGAGAGAAAAACACAGATAAAATACAGAAGACGAACAAAGTGCAGTGAAAAGCAGATACTAACCATATTCTGCGTTGCATCTATAAGCCGCACAGAAGGTGACCTAAAAAACAACTAAACAACATCAAATCTTGCAACTAGACCGTTGTGCAAAGTAGGGTTAATTTCCACCAAAGATAACAAGTTTACTTTGAGAACTATTATCTAAGTGACTAGCGTGAAAATGATTGTACTAAAAATTACTCCAAGATAAAATTCCCAGGAAAGTGTGGTGGGATACACCGGTCCACTTAAAAACCAATTCCTAGACAGAATTCACAATCATTAACAACAACTATACCCGACAATAACTATTAAATAGACATAAAATAAAACACCAAAAACTAAAATAATATTTCACTAATGAAGAAAATATTACAGAGAGAGGAAGAATAAATTTCCAATGGAAGAAGAGAAGGGCAATTTCAGTGATGGATTGAAGTAAAGGGGGTGGAGCCCTTTTATAGGGAGAGGACTCCTCCCATATCCCTAAAATTCCCGATGTGGGAATTTGGCAATATATAATAATTCTCTACCTTGACAAAATTTTATACAATTCTCTACAAATCGAAATTTTATACAATTCTCCACCAACTTTCAGTAGTGTCTGTGAACTTCATCTTTTAATTTGTAACAATATTGACTAAGTCTAAACAATGTTTAAACTTGACCAATATTGTTACAAATTGAAAAATGGAGTCCGCAGACACTACTGAAAGTTAGATTTATGAGAGAATTGTATGAAATTTTGTCAAGGTGGAGAATTGTTGTATGTTGTCAAAATCCACATCGAGAATTTTAGGGATATAGGAGGAATCCTCTCCCTATAATAAGGATTCCTCCCCCTTTACTTCAATCCGTCCCGCTTCTCTTCTTCTATTAAAATTTATTCTCTCTCTTTGTAATATTTCTTTAATTAGTAAAATATTATTTTAGCTTCTGGTGTTTCATTTTATGTCTATTTAATAACTATTAATGTGGAATGCCAACTAGCCCGAAGGAAAATTTTTTCTGATGTGGAAGATCAGCGTAAGCCGCAGCCACAGAGCAAAATAAACCAGGAGCTCGAAATGCCAACTAACCCAAGGAAAATTTTATCCAGGTGGAAGATCATACTAAAATAAACCATGAAGGAAAATTTTTTCTATGAGGAAAATCATACTAAAATAAACCAAGAGCTTAGAATGCCAATTAGCCCAAGGAAAATTTTTCGATGCGGAATATTAGTGTGGCCGCCGCAACCACAGAGCATGCTAAAATAAACCTGAAGCTGTGATACTAATTGTTGTGCAAAGTAGTTAATTTCTATCAAAGATAACAAATTCACTTTGAGAACTATTATCTAAGTGACTAGTGTGAAAATAATTATACTAAAAATCACTCTAAGATAAAATTCCCAGGAAAGTATGGTAGGATACACTAATCCACTTAAACTCCAAGATAAAATTCCCAGAAAAGTATGGTGGGACACACGAATCCACTTAAAAACCCGACAAAATTTTACTAAGATAAATAATTTTAATAGCACAATTATTAACAACAATTATACCCGTACAATTATTAACAACAACTATACCTAATAATAGCTATTAAATAGACATAAAATAAAATACTAAAAGCTAAAATAATGTTTTACTAATTAAGAAAATATTACAAAGAGAGAGAAAGAATAAATTTTCAATAGAAGAAGAGAAAGGCAATTTCGGAATAAATTAAAGTAAAAGGGGAAGAGTCGTTTTTACGGGGAGAAGACGACTCTCCCTAAATTTCCCGATGTGGGATTTTGGCAACATACAACATAGACAAGCCCACATTCTGCTACAAATTAATCATCCTTCATTTCACGGATAAGCAAATAGATGCGGCAAGCAATTAAAACTAAAAATAGAAGTGAAACGAAGCTTAAACCATCAATTCCACTTCTAAGCAGCAATAAATCAGTAACCTTTCCCCATTAAAGCTAACTCACTATAACACTAACAAAACCAAGCAACCACAAGTACTCCCAAGCAAGTACACCAATTGAACAAACAGGTTGCTACCAGACAACGAAAAAATTCCAAAGCTTGCCTGATGGAGGATATGTCAAGCGCCGAGTCCTGCTCAAAATCCCCCTGCCGCGAGTCGCCGGCGCGACCACGGCCGTACCGAGCTTGCACGACCGCAGGGCGCCGCCAAAGAGCCACCTTTCTACTAAAATAAGGGGAGATAGAAACAGAGCAGTGAGGAAGCTTCAACCCCGAAGGTAAAGAAGAATAAGATGATGAGGAAGGCGCGGCGGTGGGGAAGAGGAAAGAGAGGTGGAGGGAGGCCGCGACGGTGGGCATGGCGATCGGAGAGGGGGGCCGCCGGCGGGGACTAGAAGTGGCCGGCGTCCGCCATGGGGAGTGGGTGGAGGAAGACGACGACGGCCTTATCCGCTCCTTCCACAAGCTCGGCCGTTCTTCTACTCCCCACCCGCCCGACTTTTTAACGGCAGCCTTTCACGCCGTTTAGGTAATCACGGCTTCCTTTCACGGCGATGACGACTGCCGTGTTGGGGGGGAGGCTTGTCAAATTTTTGACAAAAACAAATTACATAAAAATTTGGGAGTTTTTTTTTTAAAAGAAAATTTTGTTTTTTATGTAAATAGTGTTATGGACGATTTTTAATATATTTATTTAACTAAAATACTGTATTTAAATTTTATAATTCTAATTATTATTTAGGAATTAATTTAATTATTTTATCTTATATCATGATCTATAGGTTTTGAAGCAAATCCTATGATTCTGGGTGAAACTATATGGGAAATTTTATAGCTATTAAAAGTTGTTAAGTTTTAATGTACTCCCAAGTTAGAGATGTCCTCAGAAATAATAAAAATCATGTTCTAACCAATAATTTTAAAATATAAAGGGATAACTTTATTACATGACGTTGACAAAAACATAAAAACATCTAAGCAATATTTTTAATTATAAGTGTAAATACATGCCAATACAGGTAAAAATTGTCAATAGTTTTAAGACTTCATTTTGATTCTAAAAACATTAAAGTAGTTTTCATTAATTCATGACTTCTTGAGTCCAACTTCATGAATGACTCCTCATTGACGGATTTTATGATTGGTTAATTGAATCCCCCTAAGCATAAAAAGTTTTTTAAGCATGGTATTTTTCTTTTAGTTAGTTAAATCAATAATCTAAAATAATATGAATCATATATTTATCAGTTAGATATATCCTTTTACATATTAGATTGAAAATTTTATATAAATGACTTCGATTCGGCTTGGAACCGACTCCACTCCATAGTTTACTGAGTCCGGTCTGAATCCTTATACAAGTTTTTAAACTATGTATAAAATTGTCCCTAACAAATTATATATATCAACTATATTATATACTAAGAAAAAAGATTCTAGTTTTCTTATCGTGAGGTGGATCAGTTTTCACCGATTAATTTGTTCTACACACTTAAAATCCATCGAGCTGATGGCCATGCAATCCTGCCGAGTTCATGAAAGATTGCTAGCTGGAGTGAGACTTTGCTGCAAATATTATAAAATAGTGAAAGTTGGCTAAGTATAAACATGCTTTAATGATATTAGTGTAGCTAGTTCCAACCATCAATCACGAGTAAAAATAATAATGGTAAGGACATCCGTCTACATGTATGCTATCAGTAAATACTGCATACATATGAACTGTGCTTCCTTGTACTTGAATGTCGAAACGTGATGAACTGCTTAAAAACAAAAAATCTGCGAAAACTGACAGTGGAGCGGATGGACCATTTGTAACAAATTCCAAGAACCATGCTGTCCTTTTAACAGATCAGTGACACAATTCAAAAAGATAGGAGATATTCACAGAGAAGCAACGTGCTGGTAGCAGGGGAAGGAGGTTAGATTAAACCAGCTTGGAAGTTTTAATTACATTAATATGTTTTAACCTACTTCATCTTCCTTCACATCTTTATATATATCCTGTGTTCTTGGTCATAACACAAGTGATATATATCAAGTTCGATGCCAAAGCTCTTGTTTACGGTGAACTGGAACATTAGTAGATCATCCTATCTTCCTCAAAGCACTCCCATGGCAAAGAGTTACAGTTAAGTAGATTAGACGTTGTACTGTTGTGTGCTAAGAGTTGCAAATATATATAAACATTACTCTTTCATTTTTTGAGAACTATTAATCAGGACAAATGCATTTGCATGCTTTGATCCTTCACATGCATTATAAGAATGGTGTTACAGAATTATATATATATATATATATATATATATATATATATATATATATATATATACAGGTTAATCAAACCTATAGCAATTCTGCAATTGTGTGGAATAAGCAGATTTGATGTTAAGATTATTAAAATTAAGACCTTATTATAACATGAGCCGTGATGATCTGATCTGATTAGTTTTGCTCGAGCATCAGTTAAACCATGACTATGTTAACTACGAGATCTATAAAACATAATTAAAGTCTAAAATATGCATAGCTAGAGCTATACATAACTCATATCGATATGTAACCATTAGCATATTAAGCTGAAAAAAGATGGGTGTATATTCCAATCTCTTGATTAGGGAGCAGCTTATTCAAAACAGTCATTTTTTTAATTACCATTGAAAATATCTGTACATGTTGGAGAAACCCAAAAAATAATGAGTTCAAAGGACCCACCATTACAAGCTAATTAACGGTAGAAGTTATTGTTAATTTGGCTGTTCCATTGTAGAATGACAATATAAAAGAAGAGACAAAGGTAAGTAGCAAGTACTAAAAGTTAATATTATAAATATCGATATTTTATTATGCTCAACATGAAGTAAAACTGATGCTTTCGGTTGACAAATGACGGATTTTTCCGCTATTGAATAAATTTCTCATTATAAATTTCGACATGTAAGAGAACTTGCAATCGGCAGTTGGATAGAAATTACAATAACTGGTTCATAATCTTTTTTAATTATCTTTAATTAATAATAGTACTAGACACTTGAAATTCACACTAGCTGCTAGTTGCACCAAACTTCTTCAATTTTTGTGTCTAAGAAACATAATTTCCACAGCGTCTAAAATCTAAACATATATAGTTAGATTAATTAATGAATATATAACAAAATAAGTAGCTTTCTGGTAATCGATGATTTGTGTCATCTGAAGAAGAATATTATGTAAATATTAACAAAATCAAGCTCTAGAGAAATATCTAATTAAAATCTATTTCCAGAGAAAACATGTCAAGCATTGAGAAAACTTTCCATCATATATATATGACTCCATGAAACCATGGGTCTTTATTATATATTTGCTTCTCATAATCTGAGTACGTATATATGAAAGATATCTGGATCATATACACATAAGATGAGATAATATTGCTAGCTAGGGATCGATATGAAGATCAAATCCCTATCTTTTATTCTACCATAAACATAGCATATATTATAAGCAACCCCAACTCACCAAGCAAAGCACCACATGTAAACGATCTGAAACTTTGGCAGCGAGAGCAGATGATCAAAAGATGGTAAATGAAAGAAGCAGAAGTCCGACACCAGCGTGCACCAGTTGTTCAAGAACATGAGAAATTGCACCACTGCTGTCCTCATTTTTGGGCCGAACCGTTTGCTCTCCTCCGCCTTTCTGCCCTTTCCCTCCCCCGATGACGATCCATGTCCTCCGTCGTGCCTTTCGATTCCTCCGGCAAAATCGAAACCTTTCCCACCATTCCCATCTCTTAAAACCTGATCTAGGCTCCTCCCTCGCAAGTCAGTAGTCGCATCCAAATCTACAGCTGCACTAAAACAAACATAACTATATATACCAGATCTAAAAAAACAAGTTCACCAATTTATGTAGAGAAATATGAAATCAAAACACAACCTTCAACTGCACCAACTTGTTTGTTATGCACCAAATTGCTACCGTGAGCATAAACAAGAAGCTGGAACTCCACAAACATCATAACACCAAGGAAACACATCACAACCGAAATATTCTTCATATTTGAAGGGCAGAGATGTAGCAGACTAGCAGTTGTACTACAAGAAGTTTAACTTGGTTTTACCAAGGAGTTGGTGCAAAAGGGATCAAGAGATTGGGAAGTGGGTATATAGTGAAGAGGGGTGCAAGCAGGTGCAGAAAGCTTTAAGGTGGAGCAGCTTTGTGAACTAAGGGCACACAGGTAGAGCATATTGTGGGGAGCTGGGCGTTATAAAGAAATGTGAACAGAGTTAAAGCTGCATAAAATGTATATGTTAAACTCTACCACGGTGTTTCAATTAACCATGCATCAATTTTTATAGAATTTGATTTGACCATATCATTATATGCCGACAATTATGGACCCATGCATTTCATTCATATCCTCTTGAGGTGACATATTATTAACAATAATAAATATTGTTTAAAGAAATAAATAATATATATGCAGATAGAAAAAATTTTTATAGTACTTGGGGAGTAACATATTGCAGTACGTTAGTGCCCTAGTTAACTTAAACACTAGAAATGACCTCGTTACAAATGTGACAACTAACAAATGAGAGATAATAGTTTTTGAGAAAAATTAGTAGTAGCAACGGCGTATATGTATACTTTTGTGAGTTAGCTACATTTAATCTAAACCCTTGGATTACAAAAATAGTTAGATAATTTTGTTTAAGTAACAAAAAAATATGGATGACTAAATTTTCATGTGACTGATATTATTACGTCATGCAAGGGTGCTAATAGCTCAATCTAGCTCAAATTTTCTTGATATTCGGTTCAATTTTGTTTAAGTTAAAATTCTACTCAAATCAAGCAAGGATGCGTACAACTACACCTCTGTTCGGCTTGGCTTGACTTGAAGGTCAATAATTTACGTTAGATACAACAGTTTATACACTTTTTATATAGCCATTTACATAAAATATATAAAAATAATAAATATAATTACATTATAATAATAATTTTATATGATAATATAATAATTTTATTCACAAACAAACTATTTGGAATATAATTGAATCGAAGTTAAACTATTTAAATTTTTATAATTAATTTTATTTATAGTTATATATATATATATATATATATATATAATATAATATTTGAGCTTTCTCGTATTCAACTCAAACTCGATTCAACATGAACCCTTGTTGAACTTGACTTGAACTTGAAATAGATGAGTCAAGCTTGAGCATAATTGAACTCGACTCGACGCACTCAATTGGCACCCCTAGTTGAGTAAAATAAGTCTTCCCATGGTTATAAACGCACATTAATAAATAGAAAAATGTATCACTTCTTTTGATGTGAAAAATGTGTCATTTTGAAGGAGTTAAATTAATAAATCTATTTCACACTCGGAAGCATCACATCAATAGACCAAATAGAATAACATGCTTAAAATTAAAAGTACTTGTAGTCTAGAAAAAATGCCCCATACTTTGCTTATAAATGGTCCATTTGACCTTTTTGTATGGTTGAAAAACATCAATAATTAATTAAACAATACTTGCTTCGGATATTTTTCAGATATATATATATATATAATGTGTTTTTGAATTGTAGAATGACAATATAGTCAATGGCAAAAATAGCAATGGTTAAAATTTCTAGCTCTAACTAATTTTATTGTGAAGTACTTACTATGATAATATCAGGGCTAAATGTATTCTCTACTCTTAATAATTAGTGCATGATCATTTGAAAATACTTTACATGTTGTGTTTAATATGGCTTTTTAAACCGTATAGAAAATTCAATAAATAGTTATTTGTATTGGCCATAAAAAATCAACCCAAGAGATTATATATAATTTATAAACTAATTATAAGTCAACATGTTCTTATTTTCTATGTTTTTACACATGAATAACTCATAGGCCCTAAATTGGGTACACGGCCCTTAGTCAAACAGCAGTAAAAAGTGAACAACTGCAAGCGCACTCGATCCCTGCTATCATTCTTTCCATCTATTTCTTCTACAACTTTTGCCAGTTCTGAGTTGTAATGAACTAACTACAACATTCTCATTTCTTCTGTTGAGATCTTTGTTTAAACCTCGTGAACCATCACTCTTCTTACGATTACGAATGAGAGGAAATTGTCAATGACCCAAGTGATCTTGTGATATATATATTATAAATTATTCTGTTTATCACAGATGTCCACAGCCAGCATACCATTTGGGGTGGGGAAGAAAGGGTGGTAACGGACAGTGGGATTCGATTGGAATATTTATATGGATAGCTTTCCCAAAGCTAAAGCAAAAAAGATAAAGCGGTGTGAAGCTATGAACCCGAAGCCTTTTGCCAACTTCAAAAAGGGTGAGCATGCCTATCATCATACGTATAAAGGCTGCAAAGAACGCTTCGTAAAGGCTACTAGAGCGTAGGCGCCGGAACGTGAAGATTAGCTCTCAGAAAGTTGACGAGTAGAGGAGACTTGAGAGATTAAAGAATATGTTCATTTGTTTTTGCGGGCATTCGTTCATTAGTTGATCAGATGCTCCCCAGCCGAGATCACGTTGATTAGTTTACATTCCATTCTCAAATTACCAACCAAGAATAAAGCAGAGGCTCAACTTTCAAATATAGTAGACAATAGGAATCTAAATGTTTTGGAACTAATTCTAACCTTGTGATCGTTAGAGTCCCTCGTTATACGATGAAGATAGAAAACGTACAATTATATGAGAAATCGTAAAGACTTAAAAATTACTTGAATAGGTACGAGGAATTCAAGGTACATTATGAAAGACAAAGAGAGAAGAAACTCCTTCAAGGTACCTTATGGAAGACAAAGAAACAAGAAACACATTGTTGAGTGTTCTAATGTTCAAGGAGGAACATTTGTTCTTGGCACTTTGTATTCAATAGGTTAGCTATATCTTGAGTATATGTCTTGAATATAAATATGTTGTTGTATATATATATTATATTGTATATAGTACAACAAATTGAATGTATCATATGCTTGAGGCTCTCCCTCTCCCTCTTAGAGGAGGGATAACCTTTCTTCACAAAGGTATGGGTGTTCCCAATAAAAGACTCTTCTCTAGTTGAAGATATATGGTATTCTCAATTTGAATGTCTTCTTTAGTTGAAAATTGAGGTTATTCTTAATTGAAGTGTATTCCACTTAGAGATTGAGAGTTTTCTCAATTAGAATGTGTTCTAGTTGAAGATTGTGGTTTCTGTTTGATGATTGTGATGATTGGATTTTATCAGACAATGATGATGATGTACCGGCTTTGTTCGATACATATACATATTATTTGTAATAGTGAATAGTTTGTGGTTTATCCTCTTATTTTGGGGGTTCCACGTTAAAATTGGTATTTCCTTTATTTTTTGTATTTTATTAGTTTGCCTTATCAAACATACAACATGAAGTTGATGGATTGTGTGATAAAATCACCTTTTAATACAACATACTAATGACAAACAACAAACCTGTAGATAGTTTGTGTTAGCTCACAGTGTGATAATTGTCATTGTGAAGCTTCACCCTGTCAATGACCACAATTGCATAAACAACATATTGCCGGAGTCCCTCATCATACGATGAATGTGAGTAGACATACATAAAAAATCGTAAAGACATAGAATTACTCTAAGAGTTACGAGGAATTCGAGTAGAATTGTGGAAGGCGAGGAGTATTTGGTGTTTGGCTCTTTGTATTCAAGAGGTTGGTCGTATCTCATGTATAATGTTTTATATCCATTATCTATAAATATGTAGATATACATGTGTGATGATTGTAGTACAACTGAAGAGTGCGTTATTTGGTTTCACTGTAAGGTTTTGTAGTGAGGCTCTCCCTCTCTCTCTTAGAGGAGGGAGAGCCTCTCCTCACAAGATATGGGTCTTCCCAAATAGATTTGTCAGATTTGTCTCTTCCAGTTAGAGGTTGAGTGTATTCCTAATTAGAGTATTCTTAATTAGAGTGTGTTCCAGTTAGAGGTTGAGTGTTCCAAATTGGATGTGTATCCTAGTTGGAGATTATTGATTCCATCTGAAGAACACTTTTAGATGATAATGAGATGTGCGCTCTGGCTTTGTCCGATGAAAATGATGTACCGACTTTGCCCGGTGTGTGTGCCCGTTATTTGATTATAGTGGATGGTTTGTAGTTCCCTTCTATTTTGGAGGTTCCACGTTATAATGAGATGTGTGTTCCGGCTTTGTCCAATGAAAATGATGTACCAGCTTTGCCTGATGTGTGTGCCCATTATTTAATTATAGTGGATGGTTTGTGGTTTCCCTTCTATTTTGGAGGTTCCACGTTATAATGAGATGTGTGTTCCAGCTTTGTCCAATGAAAATGATGTACCAGCTTTGCCTGATGTGTGTGCCCATTATTTAATTATAGTGGATGGTTTGTGGTTTCCCTTCTATTTTAGAGGTTCCAAATTTAGTTTTGTATGTCATCTATCTTTTATCCTTTATTTCTATCTTTTATCCTTTATTGGTTTGCCTTGTCAAAATACACAACATGGAGTTTTAGAATTTTGGGTGTTAAAATAGATCATCCCAGGGACATACCCTAAAATCGTCAACAAGAAGAACAGGAAGAACACCCACTATTCAAAAATAGAAGCCCAACAAGATCAAATTAGTAAACGACCAAAAATAGATTTTTAAACATGGAGAATTATTTTATAAACTCACATGCAACATCATGCTTCAAGAGAACTCCAAGAGGTGGGAGAAGGATAGTGAGGAGGACCTCATAGAAAATAGTTGTTTTATTTGACCATGCCTTTGATTCCTGTCTCCAATAGGTGATCTGATGATCATAACTGGAATGACATGCTCAAAAATACAGTTGACCACTATTGATAAGGGATAATTAAACTACGAAAGAGATAAATGTAATAACAATGCGATTTCAAAAGATAAATATAATATGAAAAAAATATTATATGAAGTAAAGCATGCAAAGTCATACTAGTTTAATAAGATTAAATTAAAGCTTGTTCATGTAACTAAACTATAAACAAAATGGACCAAAGCAATTAAAAATGACAAGTCCCGATTTAATTGTC
Organism: Piper betle; assembly: GCA_033002965.1. Classification (NCBI taxonomy): domain Eukaryota; kingdom Viridiplantae; phylum Streptophyta; class Magnoliopsida; order Piperales; family Piperaceae; genus Piper; species Piper betle. Next base: position 17,197 of record JAURVB010000325.1, read on the forward strand.
CATATTTAACTCAATTAAAATAAGGAAAAGTCTATACATTTAACATGACAACGGTCCTCAATGGAAGAATTGTAACAGGTCGTCGAATTCCTTGCTCAACCATTGACATGGAGATTTACCTGCGAACACAATATCGCGTTAGTACTGAAATCACTGTCAAATAATAAAAGTGAAAATAAGGTAATACTCATATCAATTTTTCATCATGTCAATTGTCTTATTATATGAGCTTATGCTCAGCTCCATGCTTTGAGGGGGTGGCCTTCCCTTCAGACTTACTCTCCAATGCATATACATCGCAGGTTTACTCCATAGTTACTAATATTGCCCAGATCCACCCTCTCGGTATCACAAGTGTAATGGGTCCTCTAACACCCCCTTCAGTATGGAGGCAAATCAATTAAATTTAATTATAAATCTTCTCATGTCTCGTGTCGAGCTAGGTTAACTCATTTACTACTCGTCCATGCTTAGCTCTAGTAAGTCGAGTCTGAACATAGACCAAATGAGACCTCAATTGAGTACTACAAATTCATAATCATTATATGAACTTGAAAGTCTGATGAGACACCCACAACTACGACACACAATCTTAATCTGAACGAGACAATAAAATTATACATAAGTATAATTTTATCCAAGCAAAAATGTATGCAATGAAATGACCTAATTATGTGATGATTAAAACTCGACACAATAAGTATACAACAAGCAAGAATAAAATAAAATAAATCTTTAAATTTACAAAATTATAACATGACTCATGAGTTAATTAATTATTCATGTGACACAATCATTTAAGTCATACCTTACCTTTTAAATTAATTATTCAAATCACAATTTACCTGTAGCCAACGATAAAATAATTATTAGCTTACTAACATGCATTTAATTACAAATATTAGTGTATTTTCCTTGACACATTAATTATTTAACCAAGAAAATCTCATTAAGATTACTATCCTAGAGATTTAGGTTACCATTTAGGCTTTTAATTAATATCACACTTTAAATTGTAACACCCTAACCTGGTTCACTCACAAGCCGAACCAGAAATGCTACGGGTAACCGAACCATTCAGCTATTCTACTTAATTCGGTTAACCCAACCCAGATCTACCTTCGGCGTCTCAAGATGGTGATGCAAACATTCAATGCATGGATGAAATGTTTAGGCTCTAACGCTCTAGATGAATGATATGATTTGCAATCCATATTCAAAGCAAAACAAACCCATTAAAAATTCAAAAACAACGATTTTTAGAGAAAATGGACAGAATCTCCTTTAATAGTACAATAGGGACAACCCTCTCAGTTATTGAGGTACTAACTTACATATATAGTATGGAAAAGTCAGTAACGAGTGTTAATGATCCAAAATAACTAAATAATCAAACTAGCACATGAGAGATGACTCTCATGTTAAATAAAATCAATCATATATTCTCTGCAGTAGAGCTCACTTATAAGGGCACTAGTTAGGAGTGGTAAGCCTTGGCTTGAGTGGTGTCCCATTTTGACTTGTCATATGCCTCTCTCAACATTTTCATGCTATCTCACGCTTGGAAAATCCATTATACTAAAGCCATTTACATCCTTTGTATAACTTCTAGCCTTGAGCACTAAGGTCGAGTACTTTCAGGCAGGCGCCTTTAGTACTCTTTGAATCCACATGTCCAGACATGCACTGCATTGCAGTGCCCATAATCCTCCACACTTCTCCGGGTTTGAAGAACTCAAAATATGGAGTTGTCAAGATCCCTAAGGAATGAAACAGCACTGCTCATCAATCTATAGCCCACTCACCAATCTAGAGGCCCGCTTTGACTGACACATACACCCGCTCATGGTATTTACCAGTCGACTTTCTCCTTGTCTCACATCTCACGGAAAAAACTATGTATATATATATATATATATATATATATAGGAAGTCTGCAATGCGTTGCCAGGATTTGGCAGTGTAAAACCCGTGACTCGAGTCGAGGGTTTTATAGTCGTTAGTCGGTCGGTTTGACCGTGGTTCGAGTCAGTTCAGCTTTCAGAACACGTGTGCGGGGCCGAGAGCCGACCGTGTACACGTGCTATGAGGGTTCATGTATACCCAAGTATCGATGATAGCGTCAGATACGCATCAGCAGACTGAGTTATCAGTAGATATGAGAGTATACAGTTGATTTTATTTTTTTCATGTTGTGACCGTAGAATTAGTTTAGGCCGAATAACGCATTAGGACGCGTTAGATGGTCTTCAGGTGGGTTATTAGTTATCCAGCATGTCATTTGGATGTTGTGTTATTTTGTTTGATTTTATGGGATTTTTCCCAATTTTTCTGGAATTTATTCTGAGTTAGTTATTATTCTTGACTCGAGCCGGTGTCGAGTCAAGTTTTATTTACAAGTTTGCCACTCCTATATTTCTCATCTTCCTCCCCCACAACACCCCGACGTTTCACCATCCTAAACCCTAGCCGCCGCCCTTGACTTTTGCCACCGCCGCCGACGCCACCTCGCCGCCGATCGACGCCGCCCAGCCCGGCCGTGCCGTCGCCTTGCCGCCCCGACCACGCCCGGCCACCGTCCAGCCGTCGCGACGCCGGAAATCGCCACGATTTCATGGCCGCTCTCGACGTGATTCCGCCGCCGTTTGCGCCGGATCGCCGCCGCCGTGACGTCGAAGCCCTTCCCCTCGACCTTCCTTACAGTTCCCCCTACCTAGCGCCGCCGTCGAGGCCGGCCGTGGGTTCTGATCGGAGCGACCGACCGCCCCGACCGAACTCGACCTCGTCGCCGGTGGCCATCGCCGCCGCGGCTGCCCTTGTTGTCACCACCATTGGGTCAAGCTCACCGAGACGGTGCTAACCCCTACCTCCGATTGCCCCGCCGGAGCAGTCGCCGGAAAACCACAGGAACTGCCGAAAAATCGCTGGCACTGTCGCCGGAAAACCGCCGGCTCGCCTTCACCGCCTTCGTCCGTCGGCACCGATTTCAGCGCCGATCGCGAGGTGGTTCTTCCTTCTTTTTTAGAATTATTACATACATGTTGTGGTCATGGTAGCGTATTGAAATTAATTTTATTAATTTCATGATTTTAGTTTAATTAACTGTGAATTATGATAAACATGTGATGATTAGCGTAGATTGTGTTGTGTGATGTAAATGCTCGCTAATGGAATTGTTAGTAAACAACTGAATAGTTAATTAAATGCTTGTTAACTAGTTAATTTATGAATTTGCATGATTTAGGTTTTGCATGCTAGTATCAAGTTAAATGGATTAAATTGATTAAACCATTGTCACCTAATTAGAATAGGTATGTTTTGAAATTGGAATTAAAAGTGTTAGGTAATAAATAATGTATGAATCATAAAATTATTAACTTGCTTGACAATTAGAGATTTAGTGTGATTGTTGAGATGATTGTCATGTTTGATTAGATTAGTGTATGCATGTGGATATATTAGTTATATAGGCGTGCATCATATATGTATGGGCGTTAGTAAATAGTTATGTTCATGTAGGTTCGTTGCAGGAGCTCGCCGTCTAGGCACGAGACTGCGCTTGGAGCTTCTAACAGGTCCGTTAGGACACGCTTCTCAGGTTTTATCGCTCTACTCTATCGATGATTTGATTTATTGATCGTAGGACGTGTCAGGTGGATGATTTATCGGACCCCACCTAACACGTGCCATCTGGTCGGTTGTTTTCGGAATTAATAACCCTCAAGGATGAGATCCCTCGAGCTTGTTTTCGAAAATAAGATCCACCTCAAGTTGCATTCGGGCCTATTATAATAAATCCCAACCCAGCCCTATAAATAGTTTTATTGAGTTTTCAGTGAGACAAGAGAAGATGAATCGACTTGCACGTGCTATGAGCGGATGTTGTGCCAGTCAAAGCGGGCTCTGGATTAGTGCTAGCGAACTGTTCCATTCCCGAGGGATCCTGACAACTCCGCGTTTGAGTTCCTCACACCCGGAGAACGTGGAGGTTTACGGGTACTGTTTAGTACAGCGCATGTCCGGACTTGTGGTTCAAAGAGTACTAAAGGCGACTGCCTGAGAGTGCTCGGCCTTCGTGCTCAAGGCTAGGAGTAATATGGAGGTTCAGAGAGGGCTTAGGATAAAGTTTTACGGGAAGTTCTGAAAAAGAAGTGCCGAGAGCGGCACAGTACCAGATAGATCAGGATGCTGTTGAGTCAGCTGCTCAACGGCTCCTTTGTAGTTGCCCTTATGAGAGTTCTTGAGGAAGATATATGATTGTTTGCTTTCCATGAGAGTTTGCTCTCATGTTCCAGCTTGATATTAGTTATATGTAGGTGAGGATGATGAATGGTGTATGCTGGCCTTGAGGAAGGATTAGCGTTTGCATTGCACACTCATACCTGGCGCAGTGCCGACTTTTGCGTAAGATGTGATGTGATTGGTTGTTGTATTAGATTTACATATTTGTGTATATATGCATGTGTTTGTGAGGCTTGTATGCCTTGTTTTAGAAATGCTTGGAAATGTTCTAATGTCCAGGAATGATTAGCTATGTTGAGTTGAAAATGAACAAAAACATGATGAGCATGAATTGCAGGTGTGCGAGATGCCAATTACAATATGTGTGGATGATTTGAATTCTATTGCGATATAAATTATTATTTTATACATATACTATATTGTGCTGTATTTTTAACAGGTCGTCCCCTTATTGCACTTTTAGGGGAGGCTCTGTCCGTTTTATTCCATGTTTTATAAATTTTGTTACTATTTTAATTACTTTGGTGTGTGATTATTATCATGACATTCACGTAGTATCCTGTTAGGGTTTTGCATCTCATTCATATATTGTTTGCGCATTAGCGGCGTGCTCCATCTTGAGACGTCGAGAGGGATATGTTGTAGCCGTTTAGGTTTTGGGTCAGCCAACTTAATCGGTTTACGAGTAGTTCGATCCTTTGTAACAGTTCTGGTCCGGGTTGAGAGTAAACCGGATTGGGGTGTTACAGGCAGTGCATTGTAGCACATGGATTAAGGGCTGTTGGATCTGATCTGATCCAATGGCCCACAGCACCCCCCCTCCGCGCGCCTCCCACCTCCTGCCATCTTTTGCCTCCTACCCTCGGGTGGCTATAAAAGCCCCCTCCCCTTGCGGTCCCCTGCTAGGCCCACCGGCCCCCCTCGCCACCGCGGACCCCCCCCTCCCGCCCCTACCCCCAGCCCACCGCCCCATTGCTACCGGCCTCTCCAACCCCGACCCCCCCCCCACCCCGCCGCTGCTCCCCTTCCCCCTGGCCGGCCCTCCTGCCGCAACCCGCCTCCCCCTTGACGTGCCTTGCGTCCAAGGTAAAAAAAATTTTAACTGGAATTTATAATCAACTAATTTGTGAGTGTAGTCGAGGAGGCCAGATTTGCATTTGTCAGCCAAGAACAAATCCAGCCGAAGACGAGTATTCAGGTAAGAGTTAAGCCTTTGAAAGTACTTTGACCAAATTAAACTTTGTTTATTGCGACTATTTTAGTTGAAAATAATCTTAGTTTTATAAATTTTGTATTTTTAAGAATGGACAATCTTCAAGATAACAGATCTGATGAAGAAGAATTAGGCCAATATTTTACAACAGTCTATCCTAGTGTAGAAAATGAGTTTAAACCGAAGGTTGGAATGGAATTTGATTATTTAGACGATGCACTCAACTTCTATAGTAGTTATTCAAAAATAGCTGGATTTGGTGTACGTAAACATAGTACAAATTATCATAAGAGAGCAAAAGAGTTATGGTCTCAAGTGTTTCTGTATTTTAAAGAAGGACATATAAAAGAAGCTGAGGCACAAAAAGAAATACCCCACCAAGGAAAAAGAGAAGCCATCCTATAATTAGAGAAGATTGTCATGCACGCATCAGGGTAACTAAAAATACAGAGGGCACATGGACAGTCATGCATTTTGAAGGACATATTCATGCACTCCTGACACCATCAAAAACTCAATTTCTTAGGTCACATAGGCATGTTACAAGTGTGCACTGAAATTTGATTGACACATTTGGAGAGGCTAACATAAAAACTTTTCAACTAATGTCTATGTTGGAAATTGAAGTAGGTGAGGCTGAAAATATTAGTTGTACAGAGAAAGATATTAGAAATGCCCAAACAAAAAGTAAAGAAGAGATAAAAGAAATAGATGCCCAATTATTGTTAGAACATTTCGAGGAAATGAAAGAGATGAATGACTCCTTTTTTATTCCTATAAAGTAGATGATGAGGGTATATTGAAGCATTGTTTTTGGGCGGATGGAATTGCAAGAAAAAATTATCAACTTTTCTCAGATGTGATGATTTTTGATACAACATATGATACAAATAAATATGCACTTATTTTTGCACCATTCACCGGAGTAAACCATCACAGGCAAACAATTACATTTGGATGTATTTTTTTGTGTAATGAGAAGACTGAGTCATTTGTGTAGTTGTTTGAAACATTTTTTAAATGTATAGATGGAAGGCATCCATGAGCAATTGTTATTGATCAAGATCATGCAATGGATAAAGAAATTAAATTGACATTTCCTTCAACATATCATTGCCTATGCATTTGGCATATCCTTAAGAAGGAGAGTGAAAAATTAGGTGTAACTATTCACAGAAAGGAGTTTTATGAGCCATTCCATAGTTTAATTTATAGTGCCGAAAACAAAAGAAGAATTTGAATCACAATAGAGTGTAATAATGAAAGACAATTACTTAGAGGAAATGAGTCGTTAAAATCCATATATACAATTCATCATGTGTAGATGCCTTTGTATAGTAAATGTATATTTTTGGTTGGTATAAAAAGTTCGCAAAGAAGCGAATCTCAAAACTCATTTTACTCAAGGTATGTGAACAAAAAAAATAGCCTTATTGAGTTTATATATAGATTTGAGAGAGCTATCAAAAGATAGAGATTGAACGAAGAAAAAGAATCTTATGAAAACTTATATAAAAGCCCCAAATTGGTCACTCTATTTAAGATGGAATGAAAGATGGCAAAGGTTTATACTCGAAAAATGTTTTATAAGTTTCAAGAAAAATTACAATACAGTTTGGTTTGTTGCTCATCTCGTAAGAAATTAGATGAGGAGGATGTTGAACAGTATGATGTCACATGTTGTAGAAATAATAAAGAGTTGGTTGCACGTGTTACTTACAACGGAGTTCACAGTAGATGCACATGTAGTTGTCAACTTTTGGAAAGGGAAGGTATTCCATGTAAGCATTTGTTGTATGTACTGAGATTGAATGTGGGGGATATTTTTCCTGAACTCTATATCATGACGAGATGGACACTTGAAATAACAAATGAAGTTGTTTTTGATGGTGATGGAGTGGAACTTCGTGGTGATTGCCACAAAACTTTATTCTCTAATTGGGGAGAATTGCACTATATATTTAATTGATGGGCCAAAAACACATATTCATCATCTGAAAATTTTGACCTCGCCAAGCAAAAACTTTTAGAGATAGAGAAATTGGTAGAAGATGTGGTAAATGATCAACATCATAGAAGACAAGTCCAGTATGGAATACAAGTACATCCATCGGCACAATCAAAGACAAAAGGAAGTGATAAAAGATGAAAGAGTGGTAAAGACCTTGCAATGGACCATATGGTCAAAGATAGGCTATGCCATGGTTGCAATAAACGGGGAGTTGGGCATGATAAGCTCACTTGCCCTGCAATTGTAGCACATCGGTAATGTTGCCTACCACAACCCTTGTTTTTATCTTTGTTATATATAATTTGTGTGATTATTTGCCATATTTTGTTTTTAAATATGTAGACAACAAAATGTTCCATCTGAAAGTGGAGTCGTGGTGTCTATTCAGGGGCATCGGTGCGGTGATGGCGAGTTTCAAAGTAGTGACGTAGAACGATTATGATAGCTCCGAATCTAGAAGGACTATATAATGTTAGTGATTTTTAACTTGTTTCCATGAATTGTTATTGACTTTAATCAAACTTGATAAATTTGTAACTTGTAAGTTTGTACTTTTATTCATCACGTGGAAGAAAGTTAAATTAGATGGCACTTATGTGTTTTGATGTGTTGCCGACTTCATCAACATAAGACATAATGTTATCATAATATATAAGAGTCTGCCATTTTTTTTAATTTATAATTGATTGCAAAATTAATTATTCAACTGTTTACCGAGTTAGAATGCATGCTTTCTGAATATTGACTCGAGTCGGGACCAAGTCAAGTTTTAATTGACTAGAGTCGAGACCGAGTCAATTTTTATTGACTTGACTCGAGTCGATACCGAGTCAATTTTTTATTACTTGACTTGAGTCGATACCGAGTTAATTTTTTATTTATTTGACCGAGTTGATATTGAGTCAATTTTTATTTACTTGACTCGAGTCAATACCAACTCAATTTATTATTTACTTGACTCGAGTCAAGACCGAGTCAATTTTTTATTTATTTGACTCGAGTGGATACCGAGTCAATTTTTTATTTACTTGACTCGAGTCGAGATCGAGTTTAGAACTCGACTCGAGCCCGGCCGCTGCCACGAACAGTAGCGGGGGTGGTGGCAGGGGCTGGTGGGGGGGGGGCGGTGGTACGGCCAAGGGGGCGGAGGGGGGCATGGCGGGGGGACCACGGTTTGGGGTGGTCATCGGCGGCCGCTTAGGGAGGTCATCGTCGTCGCGGGGATGCCAGCGTTTGGGCCGCCGCGGGGAGGCGGGGGTTGCCGAGGCAGGCTGCGCCAGTGAGGCGGCTTGGGGGGGAATGGGGGGTGTTGTGGGCCGTTGTATCAAATCCAATGACCCTTAATCCATGCACGGCAATGCGCTGCCAAATCATATATATATATATGTCTTGGTAGGAATTATAATATAGGCCTGAAGGCAATATGATTTGGATCTGAGTTTTTAAAACAAACTAGAAGGATCTCATCCTCAAGGGTTATTAATCCAAAAATACAATCGACTAAATGACCCATGTGGAGTAGGATACAATAAATCCAACACTCAACACATCCGCTTACCTGTCAAACCAAATTACAATAGAAGAGATGATCAAACCAGAAGCGAGTCCTAAACAGACCTGGCGAAGCTCTAATTGTGACCACACGCTTAGGCAACGAGCTCCTATTCCATATCTACACATCAAATCTAAAAGTTAGCGCTCACTATTTGCATGATGCATTCACATACTAAATAATACGCTCATAGCAATGCATTCACATCAATCCACATCATGATTTTCTAAGTTACATTGTAGTTAATTAGCAACTCATACATAATTTACCTAATTAAATCATTAGCATTCATTCACTACAATTCAAATCATGCAAATTTCATTTTATTCACAATCAAGGCAATTAATCATGTCAATCAATCAAGTCCTAACATTTTATGATAATAATTATCAATTTTAAATAATCAAGTCAGAGGTAATTATACCTCCCATCATCGGCAATGGCTTGGTCGCACGTCTAGGAAGTCGAATTCGGCACCCAGTTGCGTCCGAAGTTCAATCGGGTTCGTCGGAAGGGATTAGGTAAAAATTTGGCAATTTTTGGCAAATCCAACAAGCTGGCAAGGTGACTTGGTCGGGGATATGGGTCAGCACTGGCTTGGTGAGCTCGGCATGGCCACGATGAGGACGAGGGTGACGGTAGCGATGATGGTCGCCGGTGGCGGCCGTGGGTAGGTGAAGGTCCCTCGAGGTAGGGCTTGCCCAATTGGCCTTAGGCCTATCTTGGCAGTAGCGCACGGCGGGGGAAAGGGTCGCCTAGGTCAAAGGGATGGCGATGACAGAGCTGAACAGCCGGCAACGGAATCGACTTTGGGAGTGCAGTGCGGTGCGCGGCTTCCTCGCATCATGGGAGGCTGGGTGACGACTGGGAAGGAGGGGGACAGGCTCGATGACGATCCAGCGGAGGTCAACAGCATCGATCAGTGGGGGCACGGCGGTTGGAGGCAATGTCACCTGTGGGGATCGGGGTGGCAATCAGGGTGAGAGGAGGAAATGTCAGGAGGGGGGTTTTGGTGGTAATTTTGTAAATAAAAGTTAATTTAACTTCGATTCGAGTCAAAAATAATAAATAATTCCTAACAAATTCTTTAAAAAATCAAAAAAATATGAAAAAATACCATAAAATATAATACACTCAATAACATCAAAATGACATATTTTATAACTAATAACCCACCCAAACTTACCCAAACTACTATCTAACGCATCCTAATGTGTTATTCGGCCTAAAAAAATTTTACAATTCCACACATAAAAAATAATTGGCATACTATCATATACTCTGATAACACATTTCTTATCTTTTTTCTGACGTTATCATCATATAGTCGGTTACACTTGACCTCATTACTCATAACACACGGTCAGCGGCTCAGCAGACGTGTCTTGAAACTTACTCGACTCGAATCGAAGGCTGTATCGATCGGTTCACTAATGTAAAACCCTGACTCTGGTCGTGGGTTTTACATTAATTCTAATTAATAAATAACAGTTAATTATTCCATTAATAATAGTTTGAATATATATCAACAACAATTTATTAACTTTTTACCAACTCTAATTATTTATCCTAAGATCAATTAGACCATTGTATCCAATTATTTGATATAGCTTGTATAAAATTTAAAGGATACCAATCATAAGATTATTTTAAATTACTTAACTCGGTACAGGTTTGAACTTTGTTTATTTTAAGCATGCTATCAGGGTTCCACACGTTTGATTATCATAATATAATATTTTAATAACTCATATTACTACCTTAATTGATTCATCATTAAAATTATCAACTTTATATACTTCTTGATTAATTTTTAAGCCTTAAACATAGTTTTATAACAATTATATTATAACGGACGTATCATTAACTAGTAATATATTGGTGATAAAAGTGAAAACTTTACTTCTTTAATCACTTATAACCACTCATAAACTTATAATACATGAATTGATTATTAACAATTAATCACTATAGCAATTATATTACTCATGGATTAACCCGGTTATTTAACTCAACCGTGATTATTTGTTGACATGAATTGATTATTAATTTACTCATCATGGTTTACATATTAACTACTTAGATACGCAATTTATATACAAAATATATAAACCATAAATTAATTCCAACACATATTGACACACAACAATAACGCAAAATAAAATTATATTATCCATGAAGATTTATTATGATAATTAATTAACTTAGCAACAATAACCAATATTAATTTACATACAACAATATCGTGAATTAATATCATTATCAATGGGCACTAAATACTGCAATTAAATTATGAAACTAGGAAAAATCACAAAAACCAAATGCGCGATGCAGCAAGTAGTAAGTGTGGCTACCCATCAATACCCATGCCACAAAGTGTAAGGAGCACCGATCATGCAATCCACATGACATCAAATAATTAGAAACAGGGTATAAGAAAAATCTTTTATAAAATAAATGATCAAACATACATCCAACAACAAACAATAATTATACTCCTATGTGTTGGGCCCTTTGGGCCCCCACCCAAACTCCGAAACTACTGGTTGGACCCTTTCAGTGCCCCAAAAGGGACTTTAAACAACCAAAGGAAAATCTAAGCTAGCTCAAAGAATAAGACATTCTCATTAGCCTATATACAAGTCACCAACAACCTCTACGACCGATGTGAGACCAACTCAACAACTCCCCTTCACACATCGGGCGTGGCCCGAAACCTTCATCGTCTAATACACTCCCCTTAAATCAGACGGCACGCACCGGCAAACTCCTCTTTAAATCATTAGGTAAAACCCATGAAGGAAATAACAACAATCGGCGTAGGCAAATCCAAGTCGAACTTGGCTCTGATACCACTTGTTGGGCCCTTTGGGCCCCTACCCAAGCTCCGAAACCACTGTTGGACCCTTCGGGCCCCCAAAAGAGACTTTAAACAACCAAAGGAAACTCGCAATAGGTGTCACGAGCCTCTCTTAGTCTAAAAACTAGCTCAAGGAATAAAGCTTTTCCATTAGCCTATATACAAGTCACCAACATCCTCTACGACTGATGTGGGACCAACCCAACACTATGTGAGTAGGATCACCAGATAAAACTAGTTTGGCATGGCCAAGTAAAGAACAACGAATACAGGAACGGCAAGGGGGCAAACAAACCAAAACCAGACTCCTACACAACCATCATGAACCCTATGCACCAAACGAATGAATACATACCACAAATAAAAAGAAAAACAATAAATACATGCATGAAAAAAATAGCATAGAAAAAAAAACAAGAATAATGAAGAAGAAAGAGAATAGGGGTAGAGAAGGGTACCGAAGTTACAGGTAGGAAGGGAGGACTCGTCCATTAGGTTTTTTTCCTACAAAATATCCTAGAAATCCTATAATACCCAAAATGGCTACCCAATCTTCACAAAAAAAACTTCACTCTCAGATAACCAACCGGTTAGACCCTACCCACCTATAGTACCCACTTGATCGATCCAAAATGATTATTTAAAAGAATAACAATAAACAAGGTTCCATTATAAAAAAAATTTTAATAAATTTTAAGGGTTTTACAATCAACCTGTGTACATACAAACTATACATATTCGTTCTTTGGTAGACAAAACAAGGGAGATATCATAGAGAGCTGGTCTTGGGGGTCGTGGGGGCCTTGTTCAAAGACGTGGTGGCATGTATTGCACCAATGCTTCCGTGCACGTTTAACGAATATACCATATTGCATCCCTGAAATTGAACGAGTCTATTGTACAAGTTAGTTTAGCCATGGCCACTATAAGAGTTATGTTTTGGAGACAAAACGTTGGCAAAATATAAAGTGTAAACTTTCACAAACGTACGTTAAAAAATAAAACAAAAAGGTGGTTGATCTTTTTTATTTTTTCATATGTTCGAACAAAATTGCTCTAATAAGTGTAACTTCTAAACGTCTGTCACTTTTAATAACAAATAAAAACTATGACACAATTTTCTTAAGTTTCATGTAAAACTTTTTAATGCAGTCAAATAATCTATAACTTAAAAGAATATTGTTGCTAACTGTAACAATTCAGCTACATGTAGCTTATTGGACATTTTATATGAGCTTACTTCACCAGCCGAGGATGGTATTAGGATCAATACTAAAGTAGCAAATGGTAGCAAAGAGAAGGAATAGAGCACGAAGATTGTTGTGGACATCGAAGCATCCCTCCAACTGGGTTCAAGTATTTGAAACTCCTTAGGCTTGCTACCTTCAATTGATCTAGGAGGACTGAAACAACCAAGCTTTACAGCCTTATATAGCAGAGGCCGGGGGACATTCATAATTTTCAGAAGATAAAGTTCTCTCTTGGAAGGAAAAGGCCGGGTTTCTTGGTGCCCATAATTTGTCTTGGATATTACTATTCCTTTTGAGTTGCTATGGTACTCTCTGATGTACTTTGAGTGAACATGAATAGACAAGGGTTCCCCAATAAGTGCAGAATAGTTCTTGCATGCTGTTTTGAAGGTGATCAGCTGCTTCATCGGTAGCCTACACAGTACGTCCATCTGAATAGCACAGCCTTCTTGTTGTTGATGAACAATTTGTCCATAGCTTCTCCCTCAAAAGATGCAATTACATCACAAGAGAATCAAACACCTGTTGAATTTGGTAGCCATTTTAAAACTGCATGTATATTATAAAAAACATATCATGAATATATAGATAGACCGATAAATCAAACATGCATGAGTGCACGCCTGTTTAACGATTGAGGAAGCCAACGAAGATTTACGGATCAAAGGATGCAACTAATTAAGAAATAATATATATATATATATATATAGAGAGAGAGAGAGAGAGAGAGAGAAAGAGCGAGAGAGAGGAAGGCTGCAATGTGCTGCCTGATTTTGGCAACGCATTCCAGCACACAGCCTGTGGGCCATTGGATAAAATCCAACGGCCCATGGACAGCCAAGCCTACCCTGCAACCCGCCTGACCCGTCCGACATGCCCGCCCGCCTGCTGCCCTGTGACCGACCACCCCCGCCACCCCGCTGCGGATCCTACGGCATGACCTGCCGTCACGGCTCCCCTGCCCACCTCAAGCCTCCACCCCATGGCATGACCACCACCCCCGCCGCCGGCCGCCCCTGCCATTAACCACCATCACCCCCAAGCGGGCAGGGGGGGCGCAGCGGCGAAGGGGGGGCCAGGGGGACTGCCGCGGCTTGGGGCAGGCGGGTGGGCCGTGGAGGACGCAGGTGGTGGTCGTTGTCGCAGGGGACGGGGGGGGCCGCGGCTTGGGGCAGGTGGCCGGGCCGCAGAGGAGGCGGGTGGTTATTGTTGTAACAGGGGGCAGGCGGGGAGCCGCTACCCCCTGCCGCCCCCTGCGACAATGATGACCACCTGCCTCCTCCGCGGCCCCCCACAGCCCCCTGCGATAACGATGACCACCCGCCTCCTCCTCGGCCCGCCCGCCCCTCTGCTGCTGCGGCCCCCCCCCTGCCCGCCTGGGGGTGGTGTTTGTCGTGGCAGGGGCGGCTAGCGGTAGGGGTGGTGGTCGTGCCACGGGGTGGTGGCTTGGGGCGGGCGGGGGGCCGCGGTGGCAGGTTGTGCCGGGGGAGCCGTGGTGGGGGTGGTTGGTCGCGGGCGAGGGTGTGGTCAGCGGGTGGGTGTGTCGGACGAGTTGAGCTGGTTGCGAGGTGAACTTAAGGTGCCTGTGGGCCATTGGATTTCATCCAACGGCCCACGAGCCGTGCGCTGCCAAAATCAGGCAGCGCATTGCAGCCTTTTGGTGTGTATATATATATATATATATATATATCATTAACTACATCAGCCGAATAACATAACCGAAACCCTAATGTGTAACAGTCATTTTTAATGATAATCCTCTTTAATTATTGCCTACTTGATTACTGATCATCTAAACATGTCATGTAAGCATCAAAATTATCAAAACTACACTATATGTTTCAATATATATACGTATTTCAATACTATTAACCATTCTTGTACATTTTAGTTATTATGAGATCATTACTGCACAATTACATATCATAAACCACAAATTGTACACAAAATTCACATTTTACATAATCTGCAACATGGAAAATGTGAATTTTGTGTATAATTTGCATATTATATAGCATATACAACATGAACAGCATCAATCATAGACAACTAGAAGCAACTAACATCTAACATGGAGAATGAAAAGAGTCTTCCATCACTAGCCATTGCTATAGATGCTCTCGTCTTGAAGAGTCAAAGTCACATGCCATCTTCATTACTGGCTCAAATAAGAAATTTTTTTGGAAGACGCCCTTAGGCCTAGCCGTTGATGATCCCCAAGGAGACACCCTTAGGCGTGACCGTTGATGATGGTCCATGTGCGTCTGCAGCAGGTCTCTCCAAGCCCTGCACCTCAAATAAATCGGGCAACTAGTCAAACAATAGTATGGAATACATATAATCAGTAGGGAAATTAAATATGCATGCATAAACCAACTAAGTAGATGATATAAAAATAGAGTACAGAAGTAGAGGTTGATTATGAGCTGATTTGAGAGAGAAGCTCCAAGGTTAGCTAGTAGAGAAATGAACGCAGTCAATGTATCATAAAAGTGGTGTAGAGGTGTGTGAGATAAATTGCATGGGGCAATATAAAGAGGCGTATATATTATCCAAAAAATATTGAGGTATATGAACTATATATAATATACATATAAATGAAGGGGGTGAGAATTTTCAATTATTGCTTGGGAAAATGGCATTGAGGGGCCTTGAGGGGAACGGGCATTGTGTACACTCACACATAGACAAATGCACCCCCAAGTGGTGCATTTAGGGGGTGTAAACCATTTTACTTCATTCCTTCTTCCTTTCTTTTCTCTCTTCACCTGAGTTCGGGCACGTATATGTTTGGTAATTACCAAGCTTGTTGCCTCTTTGATTTTTAATTGACAATCAATCAGTTCCAAAACTGAATATGGTGCATGATCTGAACTGAATTTGAAAAAAATAATTGTTTTCATGCCAAGTGATAAACAAAGAACGTACAAACCTTATAATTTCCGGCCACGTTCGAACCCACCCTGTATCCTCATCCCTTCTTCCTTTTCACACCTCTTGGCCGAACTTCTCCTTCCCCTCTTGCTCTCTTGCTTGATTATATTTCTTCTCTACTGGCTTCTGCGAGCTCCATCCTCTCCTCTTTTGCTTAGTTTGTCGATAGCTAACTATCCTCCTCACCACTTCTTAGATGGCCTTAATTTTTTTACCCGTGTGGGTGGCTTATAACTCAATGTTAATTCTAGATATAGGATAGAGCATGCATGCATATTATGTTGTTTGCTTAGCTTGAAGATTAGCATATATGTAATTGTATAAGTAGTAAAGATTAGCATGTTTGTTGTGGTAAATCATGATGTAAGTTTGATTATACATATATACATATATATATAATTTTTCTGCAATGCGTTGCTTGTTTTGGCAGCCATGTGGGTTGTTGGATTTCATACAACAGCCTACAGCAACCCCCCCCCTTCCCGACCCGACCAACCCAGCTGACCTGTCCGGTGGCCCACCCTCCCTCCCGCCCTCCCGCTCGACCTCCTGCCCTCTTGCCCGCGTCCCATCCGCCTGCAGTCCCCCCGCCACTGGACCACGCCGCCTCCCCCGAACACCCCCTACCACCCACCCCCTACCCCAGCAACCACACCCCCGCGGCCCCCTGCTTGCCCCCACTGACCGCCCGCCCTTGTGGACCCCCCCTTCCCCCTGCCCCCTGCCTGCCATCCACCCAGCAACCTCTGCCCCAGCTCCTCCCACCCCCAGCCACCGGTCCCTCCGCCCCCTAAACCCTAAACCCTACCCCCTTGCCACCGGCCCCCTCCCCTCCCTTGCTGCCGCCTCCCCACCTGATGACAACGACCACCCCCAGGGCCCCTACCCCCCTTTGGGGCGGTCGTCGTTATATGAGCCACGGTTGTATGAGCCGCAAGATGGTCCAGACCAAATCAATTTTTTTAAAAAAGAATACAACCAGACCGATGGCGACCAGTCTTCCACCGATGGCTGGCCAGACATCGGCCACCCTTTGCCGGATCTGGCTGACCCGGCCACTTGGGTAGGTGCTGGCCGTGCGCAACCGCGATAGGCTAGACCAGGATTACTGTGGCTGTAGGCCAAAAAAAGAGTCGCTGATGGCCTGACTTGGTGTTATGATCAAGCTCAGTTGGACTGAGGATCAACTCCTTTCCCTTGCCCTGCTTGTTATTCTGCTTGGTTGGAGCCATTGGTGGATCCAAAACAGAGAAAAACAGGGGTGAACAGGGCAATTCGAAAAGAATTTAGGTTTTGGAGATGGAAGGGTGGAAAGAAGAACAAGAACTTGCTTCTTGTTCAAGAAAACGAAATTCAATTCAGGAATTCAAAAATTACACAATTCATCCCTTTCCCGCCTTTTATACAAGTTCAAAATTATGCAATTACTGTTTTACCCTTCCCCATTCCAACTAACATAACTACCTCTCAATTCACTCCCTTCCAACCTACATTACTCACACCAAATACCTTCCCTCCTAAAGACAACCTTGACCTCAAGGTTGTACCAGTTCTTGATCTGCTTCAAGGTCTTGTATAAAACTGTCAGGAGATTGCATTGCTGGTATTGAAGACTGAACTCTAGTATCTGCATTGATTGAAGCTTTGAGCTGAGAAATGTGAAAGACATCATGAATTTTACAGTCTGGTGGTAACTTCAATCTATAAGAAACTGCTCCAATGTGTTCCACAATCAGAAATGGTCCATAGAACTTAGCTGCCAATTTTGTAATTCTCCTTGATCTTAAAGATGACTGTCTATAAGGCTGTAATTTGAGAAAGACCGATTGTCCCACCTGGAACTCTACATCTCTTCTCCTCAAATCATGGTGTTGTTTCATGCGCAATTGAGCATTCTTCAGATTTTCAGTTAGCTCATGTAACAATTGATCTCGATTGCGCAATAACAAATCTACCTCACCTGACTTTGCTGAACCTGGAACATATGTCAGTAAATTTGGTGGCTGCATGTTGTAAATTGCTTCGAAGGGACTCATACGAATAGAAGATTGGAAACTAGTATTATAACAATACTCTGCCCATGCCAACCATCTCACCCAAGTTTGAGGTCTGTCACCAGCAAAACATCTCAAATATTGTTCCAAAATTTTGTTAACTGCTTCAGTTTGTCCATCCGTCTGTGGATGATAAGCTGAGCTGTAATTGAAGGCTACTCCTTGCAACCTGAACAACTCATTCCAAAATTGGCTTGTAAATATAGCATCTCTATCACACACAATGGAATTGGGCATACCATGCAACTTGAAAATGTTTTCAAAGTAGATTTGAGCAATGAGAATTGGCTGTAAAAGGATGAGTGATTGCAACGAAATGACTGTATTTAGATAACCTATCCACCACCACCAGAATAGCATCTTTTCCCTGGCTCTTTGGCATTCCAGTGATGAAGTCCATTGATACCTCAGTCCAAATTTGTTTTGGTATTGGCAATGGTTGCAATAGACCCGCAGGTGTTAATGAAGAAGATTTAAATCTTTGACAAACTTCACAATTCTTCACATGAGCCATCACATCTTGAACCATTCGAGACCAGTAAAAAATTGCTCTCAATCTTTTAAGGGTTTTCCGAATGCCTTCGTGTGTTCCATCATGAAATTCCTTGAGAATAATGGGAATCAGCTGCATTTGGGAATCCAAATAAATTCTACCCTTGTAAAATAGAATATCCTCTCTAATAAGCCAATGTGATGACAGTTCCTTTGCAGCACATTTATTTATTAATGATTGAATCACATCACTGGCAACATATGCTTTCCTAATTTCTTCCAACCATCTTGGAATAGGTGCTAAAATAGCAGCTAAGGATCCCTCATCCCTACTATCTTGATCCGTAGTAAGTGCACCTGTTTTTGGATCTTTTCCTTTCACTGTTTTATAATCATCAATTCGAGTTGACTCAAACTGTCTTGAAAGAGCATCACCCACCTTGTTTTCCTTACCAGGTTTGTATTCTATGGTGAAATCATACCCTAGAAGCTTGGTTAACCATTTCTGTTGAGCCACGGTATGGATTGGCTGTTCCCATAGAAATTTCAAACTCGAATGATCAGTCCTAACCACAAATGATCTTCCTAGCAAATAATGCCTCCACTTCTGGATTGCCAGGACTAAAGCCAACATTTCTTTTTCATAAGTTGACATGGAAACATGGCGACCATGCAATCTCTTGCTATAAAAAGCAATAGGTTTATTCTCTTGCATAAGTACTGCCCCAATACCAACTCCACTGGCATCACACTCAACTGCAAATGGTAATGCAAAATTCGGCAATGCCAAAACTGGAGCATGAGTAAGAGCCATTTTCAACTTCTCAAAGGAATCTGCTGCCTCTTGATTCCAATTAAAAGCATTTTTTTAAGCAAGTCAGTTAATGGAGCTGCAATCATGCCAAACTGATTTATAAATTTTCTGTAATAACCAGCCAACCCTAAAAACCCCCTTACCTGCTTTACAGATCTTGGAGTTGGCCAATTTTCAATTGCTGCAATTTTTTCCATGTCAACACCCACCCCATCTTCTGAAATCATATGCCCTAGGTATTGTATCTTTCTCATTCCAAATTGACATTTTTCCTTCCGAGCATACAATTCATGAACTAACAACTTGTCTAAAGCATGTTTGATGTGTTCCAAATGATCCTTCCACGATCTGCTATATATTAGTATGTCATCAAAGAAAACTAAAATGAACTTCCTGATATATTCATCAAATACGTCATTCATCAATGCTTGAAAAGTAGAAGGGGCATTGGACAATCCAAATGGCATGACCTTAAACTCATAGTGTCCCTGATGTGTTCGAAATGCAGTCTTGTGCACATCTTCCTCATGCATTCTGATTTGATGGTAACCTGATCTTAAATCCAACTTTGAGAAATAAGATGAACCATACAACTCATCAAGCAATTCATCAATGTTGGGAATTGGAAATTTGTCTTTTATTGTAATCTTATTCAAAGCTCTATAGTCAATGCACATTCGCCAACTTCCATCCTTTTTCTTGACCAACAGCATAGGTGACGAATAGGGACTTGATGTAACTTGTATAACTCCTCTTGCCATAAGATCCCTGACCTGTTTTTCCAATTCATTTTTCTGAAAATAAGGATACCTATATGGTTTCACAGCTACTGGCCCTGTCCCTTCCTTCAATGTGATTCTATGATCTTGTATTCTTTTTGGTGGTAGCTTCGTTGGTATTTGAAATACAACATCATAGTTATTCAAAATCTTGCTCAACTGATTCAATTGTATCTGCTGTAAGTCATTCTTTTGTTGCTCTGCCTTCGAAGTTTCAGTCAGCTGTAAGCTCATAAGTATTCCATGCTTCCTCTTCTTTATAATGCGTCTCATTTGCTTCTTGTCACATAGCTGACCTCGAGGAATGTCCAATCCTTGTAATTCAACAATCGTTTGGTTATCCTTGAATGACATGGTTAAAGATTCAAAATTCCAAATAATTGATCCTAATGTTTTCAACCACTGTATTCCCAACACCACATCAAATTCTTCCAGCTGTAGTACAAAAAAATCAGATACTATCTTATGTGTTGGTAGGTCCAATGTAATTCCTAAACATTTTCCCATACAACTCATTTGTTCTCCATTGGCTACTTGCACCTTCAAACTGCCTTTACTCTGAATTGGTATCTTTAATTTCTGCACCACCATTTGATTTAGGAAATTATGAGAACTTCCCGAATCAATGAGAACTGTTACTTGTTGTCCTCCTATTCTTCCCAGCATCCTCATGGTGTTCAAAGTTGACATTCCAGTCAGAGCATTCAAGGATATAGCCGGCACTGCAGAATTAGCTACCACTTCAGATTTTTCAGCATCACTAACTTCTTCATCTGAGATTTCTTCATCAGCCACCACTTCAATCCAGAATAATTGTTTACACTTATGTCCAACAGTATATTTCTCATCACATTTGAAGCAAAGTCCCAATTCTTTCCGTTCTTGCAACTGTTTTATAGTGAATTTTCTCTGTCCCGAGGTGTCATTGTAACTGCTTTTATTATTCATCTTTTCTCCATTACCACTGGTAGGTACTTCACTTTTTCTGCCCCCCATTGAACTGCTATCAATGCTCCATCTCATCATTTTTCCAAATTGTCTGTTATCACGAACAAACTTGTGCTCAAAATGTTTGGCCAAACCCTGAGCATCTAGCAATGACGTCGGCTTCTGAGATTTCACCTCCATGCGTAGCTGATCTTTAAGTCCACAAGTATAACTGCTAATTTTTTGTTTTTCCGTCATGCTCCCAGCTCGAGTGGCTAATCTATTAAACGTGAGAGTATATTCCCTCACAGATGTATCTTGCTTCAATCGCGTTAAGTCTCCATAAAAATCATCATATTCAGTAGGTCCAAACTGTAAATTCATTGCCTCTTTCAGCTGATCCCAATCGAACTCCTCTTGTTGCTCCTGGAACATGTCAAACCATATTTGTGCATCATCTTCCATATGAAAGCTGGCCAAATCCACTTTGAGATGTTCTTTAATCCTATGCAGCTTAAAATACTTCTCACATCTGCTGAACCAAGGTATAGGATCCTTAGTGCCATCATACTTAGGGAAAGACATTTTAGATCCCTTCAAACAATCATCTTGAGCACTCGAACTGCTACAATCATTCCCAATTCTATTTGTATTCCACAGCTTTTCACCATTTTGTGGAAATGATGATCGAGCCTGAAATTTTTCCTTATCTGCAACAATTTTGTCACCAAACATCCTAGGAGTATGCATTTCTACACGATCTTTCATTCCATTAACAGTTCTATCATCAGTATCATTTCTAGAATTCAATAACATATCGAATTTTGCAGTCATTTCAGAAAAAACAGATAAGAGTTGAGCTTGAACTTTCCTCATTTCCGCCATCTCCGTGGATCTTGGTGATGAATCTCCTCTTCCCTCCTCCTGCTCTGATACCAATTTGTTATGATCAAGCTCAGTTGGACTAAGGATCAACTCCTTTCCCTTGCCCTGCTTGTTATTCTGCTTGGTTGGAGCCATTGGTGGATCCAAAACAGAGAAAAACAGGGGTGAACAGGGCAATTCGAAAAGAATTTAGGTTTTGGAGATGGAAGGGTGGAAAGAAGAACAAGAACTTGCTTCTTGTTCAAGAAAACGAAATTCAATTCAGGAATTCAAAAATTACACAATTCATCCCTTTCCCGCCTTTTATACAAGTTCAAAATTATGCAATTACTGTTTTACCCTTCCCCATTCCAACTAACATAACTACCTCTCAATTCACTCCCTTCCGACCTACATTACTCACACCACTTGGCCGCTGACAATGGAGGGAGGGATGGGGAGTTAGGTTTTTTAAAAGATAAGAGTTAATCTCAGCCATCTTCGTAATCGGACAATGGTAGAAGAGGGAGGAACGAGGAGTGAGGTTTTTTAAAAAGATAAAAGTTAATCTCGGCTGTCTTTTGTAAACAGTTCACAATCAATTGAAATCTTATAGCTTATATGATACATGACTCGTATAAACTTTTCCCATATAAACTTCAATTCAATCACCTATTAAGACAGCGTATCTTGTTTCTAACTGCTAATTGCTATGTGGGTGCATGTTAAAAGGTCAGAATCGATGATTTATACGTCTTAAATTGCTGGCAGGAGCAGTCCGATGATGAACAGACCTCAACCATCTTCTATGATCCCATCACTTTTAAGATTTCCGTCAATCCTTCAAAGCAAGAACTTGTGCATCTTCGGTATCATTGTAAGGATAGTGACAGAACAGTCCTGATTATGATATTGCAAAGATGTATGCAAATGGTAATTTTTTAGCTAAGTCTTGGCTTGCTCTGTACATTGACACGGGTGAAGGTCATCAATTCGATTGGAGATGGAAGAAGAAGTTGAGGTTGATGGAGGAGATGAGCAGGGGAAGGAGCAGTTGAAGGACCTGCCTTACCACATTCAAGCCGACATCTTGGTAAGGTGCCCATCACGGCCTGGATCAGATTCAAAACCGTCTCCAAGGATTGGTCGGCTCTTATCGGCGAACCTTATTCCATGCGCATGACTCGCCATGGATATTGCCCAGAGAAAATACATGATGACCATATCCCATACCCATGTCTCCTACGTCGTACCCATCTTCCCGACCATGAGGTTGCTCGCTTTGTTGAGGCCAAGTTCTCGACGTGGGAGGCTCAAGTTGGTGGGACATGGCAACTTGGTTCATCCCCATGCATACTACAAGTTGGTTGAGTACTGTGTTTTACACGCCCACGAGCCACAAATGCGGGAGTTGAGTTTCTTCAATGCATTGTTGGCTCCGGTCCTGGTGTTTGGAGCTTGGCACTATTATACGTTTTACACGTTCTCCGATCTTGTGTGGTTGATTAAACACTTTGTTTTCAGTTATCTGTCATGCATTCTTGTCCTTTACTTAGTTTAGATTCACGAGGTGGTATTTTCATCATTTGTTTCTGTGTGAAACTTAATTATAAGTGGATTTTAGTGTACTGGTTTGGTAATGAAACTCGATTAGTTGTTTTGTTAATTATGTCTTCAACATTTTGTTGGAGGCAACATACGGTGGCTGGTAATATATCAAAAATATGAGTTTATATTTAGGATCTGATTTCTCTAAGTTATTGGCAACATAGAATATATTTTTAGTCACTTAGTATCAAATTTAATACCTATCCGGTCAAAAATCTCGTTTAGTAGTAGGATTGAATATATATATATTTTTAATTTTTTTAATGATTTTTTTAAAATAACTAAGTTCGTCGGTTTGTATACTATTTTAATAATTAAATCAAACCTTTAGCACAATTTGTACTCATATAACCTATTTTTTAATTCGCGCATATTAATTAGATTATATTAACAAAAACAACAAATTTTTTTTATATACATATAGCTAAGCTATTGTTCCTAAAACCACGTACTTATTAAAAGGTGGGACCCTGCTGGGCATATCCGACCCAACCTTTCCCACTATAAAGTGGACCCTAAAATTTCGCAGAAATCGAATCCATGGAACTCGCTAGGGTTCTTCTTCGCCGGAGTTCGATTCCAATGTCGCCGTCGCCGACGCCGACGCCGACGTTCCACCGCATCCACTTCGACGATGACCGCCGTCTCCCTCCCTACCCCTTCGAATTCTCCGACGCCGGCGGCGGCGGCGGCGGGTACTTCGCCGAGCAGGCATACCGAGGTGCGCTCTGCCCTTCTTCTCAATCGCGTCATTATCTCTTGACCTTCCTCTGATTTTGTTGAGTTCTTCGGTTGAGAAGCCGGGTTCCTCGGCGGCGGAGTCGGGTACAACCCGCTCTGGATCCCGGCGTCGTTGTCGCGGGGGCCGGCCTGGGACGATCGGGCGAGGAGGGAGTTGGAGAAGCGGACGATAAGGGAGGAGATGATGGCGAGGGAGATAATGTGGAGGAGGGAGTTGGAGGAGGAGGTGAGGCAGGAGCTTGCTCTGGAGCGCGAGCTGGCCCTCCGCCGGCGGCCGGCCGACGTGCCGCCCTCGCCGCTCGACTTCGCCCGGCCGTTCCCGGCGCCGCATCTCCGGAACAGCTTGTTTCGGGAGCAGCTGCTGCAGTCGCAGCGGGCGGGGGTGGAGAGGGGCCTGTTCCAGAGGGCGCCGGGGGAGCGGCGACTACTGGAGCCGAAGCCGGTCTTTGAGGTTGGGAGGAGTGCGGCGGTTTCGGAGGTATGTGGCTTCTTCTTCCAATCGTTGTAGAGTTGTATACATGTTGGTGCTAGCTGTTTGAATGCTAATCGTTGGATGATGAAAGCAGTTTGTAGAATTGTCTAGTTTTTTTTTTTAAGTTGCATCATGCATGCATTGTGTCTCTAGTTGATGGATGACGATAATATGTAGACTTGTCTTGTACTAGCGTTTCTAGGTACTCGCCCGTTGTGTCTCCTCTCTCATCATGTTGTTATGGATTGCTGAGAATTGTACGTATCTGTTATTAGTCTGTTAAGTTCGTGCTTTCTTTTATTTCGCGATGTGATCCGGCAAATATTTACGTGTAATGAGAAGTTTTCTGGAGTTGAAGGAGCTTTGGGTTGTAGCCTTTTATTTGGGTTTGAGAATGATAGAAATTTAGAGTGCGCATTATGTGCTCTGTTTTTGCTATAATAGTTGGCAACATTGCATGTTTGGAAGTGAAAATATTCACTTGAACGAAGTTTATTAATGATACGATTTACAAAATGTGAATATAACATCACCTGGGACCTAATTTTATGAATTGGTATAATGTTGATGCAGGAGACTGCTCCTGTACCATCTATCTCTGGCGTCAAAAGGAGATTGGCATCTTTGTCACCATTGCCATCAATTAGTATTGGTAATTTGCCAGTTCCAAAGAAGGCACGCAAGGAATGGAATTGTGGTATTTGTCAAGTGACTGCTTCAAGCATACAAGTTTTCAATGATCATCTCCTAGGGAAGAAGCACAAGACAAAGGAAGCGGAACTACTTGGGGAAAAATTGGTGACCACTCCTAATAAGAGCAGATCTGAGGTGACAGTGAACACAAAAGGTAAAAAGTTGGAATTTTCTGCTCCAAAGGAATTTAAACGAGCAAACAGACAGAAAGAAAATAAACATGTAGTTGATGGAAACGTAGATCAAGTCAAGAAGAAAAAATTCGAAGCTCCTCCAAGAAAAAAGGTCTCATTGTTTTGTGAGTACTGTGAGGTGGAGTGCTTTAGTGAGGTGGTGATGTCCGACCACTACAGAGGAAAGAAACACAAAGCTAGAATGGATCTGCTCAGCAAATCGCTGGCCAACTGTTCCAAGGGGTCTATGATACTTGAGGAGTCATTGAAAGATGAAGCTGCCGGCGTGGTGACAGATGAAGCCAATGATGTAGGTGGGAGTGATAATGAGGATAAAAGGAGTGAGGTAGGAGAGCAAGAAGTAAATGATAAATTAGATTTGGATGTAAGAAACGAGGAGGCCATGAAACAGATACCTGATAAATTAGTGGAATTGGATGAAAGAAGCGATATGGGTGAAGGAGAGGTAAATGATAAATTGGATCATGATAAAATAATTGAGGTGGGAGAGAAAGAGTTGCAAAATAAAGTGGACATGGGAAAGGCCAGCGAGGACCACAATGAGAAAAAGTGATGACTTATAGGGGAAGCGATGCTGATCTTCTCACTGTCCAACGAGTTTGGATTTCCAACTGGGTAAGAGTGCGATAGCTTTTTGGGCTAAGTGGGTTCTTTCCTTTGCATTATGTAAATTTTCTATTGAATGCAATAGCTTTGTAAGAAAATGAGTAGATTTGCATATTATCAAGTGACTCTTTCTTCTCTTTTAAACAAATCGGTAATGTGTGTTGAGTTGTGTTCATTCGTAATACTTTTTTACTCTCTAATGTATAAAGAGTGCGAGGTTTTAGCCATTCAAGTTATTTGTTACTTTGTATTGAATTGAACTCTTGAGACCTAATTGATGAACTTTAAAAAATTCCACATTACATTAGTAATTATTCTCCAATCAACAGGTACAAATAAAAATGACGCTTGTATATGACCAGGAGCGCGTTTCTTACGAGTGACTCTTGTTCCTATTCGGTAATGTGTGTTGAATCGT
Source organism: Piper betle (assembly GCA_033002965.1). Taxonomy (NCBI): domain Eukaryota; kingdom Viridiplantae; phylum Streptophyta; class Magnoliopsida; order Piperales; family Piperaceae; genus Piper; species Piper betle. The sequence continues at coordinate 43,921 of JAURVB010000325.1, forward strand.
GTTCTTTTAAGTTTAATGTATATGAGCATAGGAGTTTTGCCAGACATTGGTAATACTTTTTTACTCCCTAATGTATAAAGAGCTCTGTTGCAGGAATCGGCCGATTCCGTGCGGAATCGGCCGATTTAAATCGGATCGGCATCGCGCCGATCCGATTTCGGGGCCGACTCGGTCGGCCCCGAATCGGCCTTGGAATCGGCCGAGTTCGGCCGATTCCGACCGATTTAACTCGGAATCGGAATCGGCCGATTTAAATCGGAATCGGTTTTTTTAATGAAATTACTAAAATACCCTAGGTATGATTTTTATTAAATTATTTAAGCATGGGTAAAATGGTAATTTTGATTTTAAAAACCTAAAATCAACCCCGCTCCCCCGCGCCGCCGCTGCCCGTCCGCCCGCCGCCGCCCCGTTTCCGCCCTCCGCCGTGCTCCCCGACTCCGGGCTCGCCGCCGACCGGGCTACCGACGTCGCCGCCGACCTCGCAACGTCGCCGCCGAAGTGTGGCCGGACCGAATCGGGCTGTGACGCACGAATCGCCGCGACTCGCCGCCAACTCGCCGCCGCTCCGGGCCGCCTCGCCGCCGGCTGCGGGCCGCTGACTGTTCGTCCGACCGGGCTGCCGACATCCTCCGACATTGCCGCCGCGAGACTCGCCGCCGACCGGGCCGGCGGCGGCGGCGGGGGTAAAGAGTGGCATTTTCGTAATTAAAAGTTGACTCGAGTCTAACTCGAGTTAAAAATAATAATTAATTCTAAATAATTTAAAAAATCTTAAAAAATATTTAAAAATATCAGAAACTATAATAGACAGAATAATATCAAAATAACATCAATACCCAATTTTAATATATTTATATTATAAATTGTCAAATTATTATATATGACCGATTAAATTAATTTGGACCGATTCAACTGAACCGATTCTTGGCCGATTCAGACCGATTCCGATTCCGATTCCGACTCCCTGGAAAACCGATTCCGATTCCGATTCCGATTCATGCAACCATGATAAAGAGTGCGAGGTTTTAGCCATTCAAGTTGTTTGTTACTTTGATTTGTACTTTTGAGCTAACTGATGAACTTTAAAAAATTCCTCATTACATTGGTAATTATTTTAAAAAATTCCTCATTACATTGGTAATTATTCTCTAATCAACTGGTAAAATATGAAATGAAAAAAGTAACATAGAAAAAAATATGACGCTTATATATGACATTAGAAAGAGGGCGTTGTAAAAAACTTAGTAGATTTATATATTATCAAGTGACTCTTCTTCTTCTCTTAAACAAATTGGTAATGTGTGCTTTAATGATGAATATAAGAGTTTCGACATATATTGGTTAAAATTTTTTGCTCTCAGGTTTTAGCCATTCAAGTTGTTTGTTATTTTATATTAAATTATACTCTTCATGATGAATATAAACACTTCCTCATTACATTGGTAATTATTCTCTAATCAACTGGTAAAATATGAAATGAAAAAATCAACATTAAAAGAAATATAACGCTAGAAAGAGGGTTTGAAACCTCCGACCTTGTAATTAACCGCCACGTCTGGTTGAAGTCAAAGACTATGTGTGGTACTCTTTCTAAATAGGAGTTAGCCGGAGACGGCTTCAAAAAAGTTGTTAATTTATCTGACATAGAACATTAATCATAGATAGAAAGGATGATACTATCACTAGAAAATGAATGCTATATTAATATTTTATTTTTTTTACAATTTAAATATTTTAATCAATAAAACTGAGTAATATAAAATAGATGAGTAGAAATTATAGTGTATATTATGTAAAATAATTTTTTCAGATTCCTAATTTATGTAAAATATTTTTTTGTGGAATGTATTGATCAATGGATAATACTGCAAAAATATAAAAATTAATTCAAATTTAACAAATATAAATATACCATATCCCATAACAATATACAATGAGTTTTGCTACGAAAGGAACGTTAATTTTAATAATGATTATTCACGATCCAGGAGAGGGAAGCCACATAATTCAGTGTTTTGTAATAGGGTTGTAAATGGTTTAGTAAATAGTTCAGTATATTTTGGTCAAATAGCATTGATATAGCATTTGTTAGTTTAAATTATTTTAACATAGCTAAACTATTAACTAAGTTTATAAAATTTTGTCATAATTAAGTTTTTATTGTGTTGTTGTTAGATAAATGGTTAATATATGGTTAAATTTTCACCACTTTATATATTATAAACCTAATATTATTAAGTAGGTTATAAATTAAAATATCTAAAATATTTTCTCACTCAAAATATATAAAATGTTTCAACCATCTAATTAGCATTATAAATTAATAAATAAGTAAATAAATAACATAAACTAAATAAATTCATCAAATTGACACTTTTACTATTCAAAGCTTTAAGATTAATGGTAAAATATAAATGAGTTTTATAGTTACGTATAAAATAATTAAATAATATTCTATTAAATCAGTAAACTAGTTATAATTATAAAACCCAGCTTCATATAAGGGTTTTACCCAGTTATATTTTTTCCCAGTTCGGGCCAATTCGAGTTGGTTCGAGTGAACTCGAGCCAGATTAGTTTTCAGATGATGAGTATGGGCCTAGATGACCATATGAACATATTATGCTGGCTGAATATGCCTGACATACAGATGATAGCTTGAGATATGCTACAACAAAGTGTGGGTTATCAATGTATACACGACGTATACGTATAATTTTTATAAGTTAGCTATGGTTGTAGGCCTAGATTTAGTTTGATGAAGCGTTTAGTATCCATTTGGAAATTTTAGGGTATATCCTTTACATACATTATAGGGATTTTGGATTACTAGATTGTACCCCTATAGGTACAACTTGATTGAGTCATAAGTTTTCGCCCTATTGAATTGAGGGTTCAAGGCTTATTTAACCTTCTTGCTTCGATTCCTACCTATAAGGTCACTTTTAGGACTCGAGTCAATATTGACTTTGCATGGTCTCGATTTGAGCTTTCCGTATATATATATATATATATATATATACCCATAGGTGGGCCCCACTAGACCATGAGTTGTCAGAAGTTTGGATTGTGCCACATGGCAAGATTTGAGCCGTCCACCTTAGCCCTAACTTCCACCGAGTTATCTTTCTCAAATTTTTCATGATTTTCTTAGTTTTACACTTTAGCGCCGCCGCCATTTCGGTTTGCCACTGGCAAGTCTCCAGCTCACCTTGGCCACTAGACCAAGACCACCAAGACCGGCTCACGATAGGCTTTTCATTCGTACCACTCACAACCATCGGCGCCGCCGCAATCACTGCTGGCAAAGGAGTTTTTGCAACCTATTTCCATCACTGCTGCCACCCTTTCGAGTCGTTTTCTGCCGTTGACAAGCCACCTCCGCTCGATCTAACCACCCAAATAGGTTCATCTTGCCTAGACCTTCATTTTGAGACCACCCATTATCACTGTCGTGGCCGCAATTGGACGCCGGCAATGCTGCCGTACCTGTGGTGATTTCACCCCTTTTCCGGTCATTTTCTGACCAGTTAGCAGCCGAACTCCACCAATCGCCACCACCGTCGTCTTCCTCATCGTCAGGGTTGTCGATCCCGTCCGGCGGCAACCCCAGCCACGCAACCATTAGTGTTTTCCTGCGATGGGCCCCACCTACCCTGTAGGACCCGTATACCCGCATTTCACGTCTGCTTGCCTATGTACGCATCCGCCAACCCGAGTCATGTTCACCCGTTCGTATCCACCTGCTTGCCTGTGTCCATGTACATGTCTAGCAACAACCTAGCTAACCAGTCCACCAGTTTATCTGACCCAGACCGAGTTAACCAGGCCGACCTAGTTCGATTCAGTGAGTTAACCAAGTTCATTTCATCTTCGATCATTTTTTAACTATTTTTAGTAATTCGAGAACCCCTATATTAGTTTAGATGCATATTCATATTATTTAACATATTTTGATGTTATAATTTTATTTATTTATTTATTTATTCTTTTTATTTAGATGTTTGTCGTATATGATGAGTGCCTATATGGTGATTTATTATTATTATTGATATATTTACTTATTAATATTAATCTTATTCATATTTATTAAATTATATATATATATATATATAATTATCTATTTGTTCGTTGCATGTATGTTATTATTTATTTATATTTAATTGTATATTTTGAATTAGATAACTATGATGACTATGATATTATTATTATTCATGACTAATTAAAATTAACTATTTATTTATTTATTTATATCTTTACTAATATAGGTATATGTGATATTTACTTGTGTTTAGCCGTGTATTTATATAGTATATGTGATTATTATTTTATGATTAGAGTATTGATAATTTTTGTGTACTTATTATTTATCTATTTATTCATGAGTGTATGTATTTATTTATTTATTATTTTTTATTATATCTCGATTTGCGTGTTATATGTTTAGTTGTAAGTTTATTAGCGGTCTTCTTTATTAAGATATATTGATGGTGTGAGCATACACCACGAGCATACATCATATAGAGATGTCAGTATTTTACTTGCCTGTGGACTTTAATATAGGTTTTAGAGTCCAAGCTCACCGTAGAGGAGACATCACGTTTGGAGCTTGGATCACAGGTCCGTTAGGACTATTCTCACTTTTAATCATTATACTCTATTGTTGTTTTGATTTCCAGATCACAGGATGTGTTAAGTGGTTGTTTTATTGGATTCCACATAACACAGGTCATTTACATATATTTTACTTTCGTGATTAATAACCTTCGAGGATGAAACCCCTCAAAGTCTGATTTCAAAAACAAGATCTACCGCAAGTTGCCTTTGAGCCTATTATATAAATCCTTTCCTAGGCCTGTACATAATTTTCTCAAGTTTTTCGATAAGATGTGAGACATAGGAAAACCGACAACCGTGTCTTAAGATACGGCGTGTTTGTTAAAACGGGCTCTGAATTTGGTGAGCGTTCATTCCATTCTCAAAGGATCCTGACAACTCCACCTTTGAGTTCCTCAAACTTAGAGAAGTGTGAAAATTTACCGGTAGTGTAATGCAGCGCATGTCTAGACTTGTGGTTTTAAAGGGTACTAAAGACACATGTCTCAAAGTACTCGGCTTCTATACTCAGGGCCAAAAGTAATATAGAGGATATAGACGATTGAAATAAAAGAAAGTGGTGTTCTTGCGCAAGCAAGAGCATTGTCATATTGGATCACAAACTTGCTACCAGGAGTTTGTGCATTCACAAAGCCGTCAAAAAAAGAATTAATGTTCTTACTTCGTTAGCTTGAAGTCGTGCCTGCAAAATGTGATCTTTAAAATATGCATATATCCGGTGGTGACAATCTTCGTAATGTTTGCCAACCGGCTTCCTTCTCAACTTGATATTTTTTTCAAGTACTAGCCACATGCTTACTTCACTTTCATCGATATCCATTTTTCATTATCTTCCTTAAACTCCGCATTATAATTTTGATGTAAATTAGCATTCTTTCCAATATGCTATGAGCAAAATCTATGGCGGGTACCCGGGAACTCTATTGCAATAGCTTTCCTCGTTGCAATTCTTTGAAGTTTTTTTTCCCTACCTGCATTTGAAATTTTATTTACAAATATGGCACAACAAAAAAGAATTAATTGTCTGAGACGATTCACACACCTGTAAAAGGAATAAGTGAAATATTAAAACTATTAGTCTTATATGTCACATTAAATACTATAACATCACTAAACTGCGTGCAAGTATGTCACTCTTAATTTATTATCGGCCCAAAAAATACTTCTAACTTCTCGTTCTCTCGACTTTCGGTTTTAAAAAAATATCTTCCCTGATCCCTAATTTTTTGTTAAAAGTAGTGTAACACTGTACAATGGCGGCCAACATGGTTGTCACATCCTTTTGCTAATTGATTTTTACAATTCCGGGCAGTGGTGTTTGCCGCACATGAACCATGGGCATTTTGATGGGTGGATTCCTAAGTGGTATTTTTAATAAAAGTTAATTTCACACATTTATAAAGACCGCCTACCTAATGATACGACATATAGAATTGAGATGCGTAGATAGAATGATAGATAACAAAGACCTTCTACCTGACGGGTTGGTGTACGGGAAGGGCGGTCTACCTAACATATTTTTATCGAAGGCATGGTGGGGTTGGGAGTTGAACAGCCAAAACTGTGTAGAGGAACCCCACTCTCTGCTCTGTCTCCGACGAGCAGGCTTCTCATCCATATCCGCACGGCCGTCACAGATCCGGCAAGGTGAGAAAGCCGCAGACTTTGCCTCTCATTATAGCTGATTTCGTTTGGAATTGGGAAATGTTGCGTCAATTTTCAATTCCCGTTGTCCAACAGATTGTTGTATGTCATTTGGCTTGAATTCATTGTTGCTTGTATTGAGCATGTTGTTGAGAAATCAAAATTATGGGTAATGATGGAATTTGGAATTTTTCTTTTGGATCTTTTATGAATTGCATTTGGGATCCTGTAGTGATGGTAAGGATAATTGGAGGGAACATATTTTATAAGTCATCTGTTGGGGGTTGTAAATAAGAATTAATTCTTATGTGTAAGAGTTTATCGGTAGGAAGGTGGTGGGAAATAGAAGATGGCTATCTGTGTGAGTAGGAATATGTTGTGGAAGTTTGTGTTTGCATTAAGTATTGTTTAATGTGATGCTCTGTGTTAATGGTGCCAACCTAAAATGTTTATATTCTTATCCAAATATAGGCCAATAATGGATGGAGTGATCAGCACCTCCTTCAATCCAACCCGTCCGTCTTATGTTGTTCGTCATTTCAATCTATTCCCTAGGTTCTGCTCTTTCTCTTTAAAAGTGATTTTTGCATGTTTCCTCTAGCAATGAAAGAGAAATGCAAGGCGCTTTCCTTGGTGTCTAATGCTGCTCATGCACCAAATTCCACTGCCCCAGAGGGCTTTAGCAGCACTTTTCCAACAAAAGGTTTTATGCTATTATCAGTATGGAGTCTGCAAACTGAGGGGTTGTCAGATTACATTAATATGGACTAAGAGTTATTGTTTTTTATAGCGGTGCTAGAGATATGGAGAAAGGCAGAAGCAGTTTGCTTTGATGTTGATAGCACAGTGTGCTTGGATGAAGGTATTGATGAACTTGCAGATTTCTGTGGTGCTGGAAAAGCTGTGGCCGAGTGGACAGCCAGGTTTCTGTGACGTTCGTTTTGATCACTTTGTTTCAGTGATTTCTTTGGTGGATTCGGAAGTGTGTATGCCCAGACACATAAATGATAAGAACTTACTGTTCTATCTTTTTATGTTAATTGACGTACTCTATTACTGGCATTCACCAGCAACGGATGATTGTCCTGTGTGACTAATCTTGTAATTCTTCAAGATGCTGAGTAGTGTCTTCTTTTCCTCTGCTAGGGCAATGAATGGATCTGTTCCTTTTGAGGAAGCTTTGGCTGCTAGACTGTCTTTATTTACTCCATCATTATCTCAAGTTCAAGATTTTATTAACAAAAGACCTCCCAAGTATGCAATTGATCCTTGGTTCAAGTACACTGTTATATTACCTACCTTCATCTTTGGTTTAGCACTGATTATACGCTTGAGCAATTCTGTCGTAGCCTATTTCCAATGTTTTATTTTTAATCACAAAATTCTGAATTCTGATGTGTAGGATTTCTCCAGGAATACATGAGTTGATTAGGAAGCTGAAAGCCAATAAAACTGATGTTTACCTTGTTTCTGGTGGATTCAGACAAATGATTGAAGTAAGCTACAAGATATCCTTCCTATTTGAAATTTTGTTATACATTAGGAATCTTAGATGGAATGGAACAAATAAGGTTCATGTGTCTCGCGTAATAATTTGGGAAATGGCAGATGACTCTACATTTTGAACCAGTACAATTTGTACCATTCTAAGCTCTGTTGTTTTTCAATTAGACGATACTTGTCTCTGGCAAAGATTTAAGAAGGCTTCTTTTTTCAACTATCTTTCTGTGATAGAAGAGGAATTTATGGTACACTAGGGCACCAGCTTGGATGTTCTCAAAACTTATGTCTCACCTCTGTTTCATGTGCACCTTTCTTTTCTCTGTTTTTTGAGCCTTTTTTTTTTCAAGGAAGTGAGCTGGCTTGAGTCTGCAATTACAAGAGACAAAATTGTGATAATGAACATACATATGTCCTGTGTTACTCTTGATCAGAATGCTAATGAAGCCTGGGATGTACCCTAATCTGTATATTAGTGAATTCTAGAAAATTGTATATGCATTTTTCATGTTTGTATTCTTTTGCATTCTCTTTGTTTGTGCATTTTTTCTCGTAGCAAATTCATCAATGTAACTGATCTTGTTGCCTCTCGGAAGCCAGTCGCACTGCAGCTCGATATTCCACTAGAAAACATATTTGCCAACCAACTACTGTTTGGAAGCTCTGGTGAATATTGTGGGTTTGATAAAAATGAACCAACATCCAGAAGCGGGGAAAAGCTACTGCTGTCCAAACTATAAGAAAGGTCTACTCAGGAAAAATTTTCTTTGTGCAGTTCAAGCTGCTTGAGTGGTTCATCATTCTAAAACATTCATAATTGATTGTTGCAGACCCATGGATATAAGTCTTTGGTCATGATTGGGGATGGTGCGACTGATCTTGAGGTGATAATTTATGGTTTTTTATTTATGTTATATTTTACTTATTTGTGGTAGGTTGAACAAATATTTTGGGCATGCTTAATGTTCAACCATACCAATTTAGATTTGTTTCCCTTGTAATAGCATGAACGTATCGGTAGGCTTCTGTTCTTATATATTTTTGTAGGCTCGAAAACCTGGTGGCGCTGACTTTTTGTATGCTATGCTGGTGTCGAACTCCGAGAGGCTGTTGCAGCCAAAGCCGATTGGTTGGTCTTCTGCTTTGAAGATTTGATAAACTCCTTTGAAATAGTAGCACATTAAAATTTTATCAGCATACCATTATAAGCTTGATTTCAGCATAAGATGCTATTACATGCTTGTTTTCCATTTTATCTAATTGAGTTGTACAAAACAGTCTCTTTCACTGAATGCGTTCATATTGTTCTATAATAAAGCTGCCTTTTATCAGGTGTTCTTGATTATTGTCCTTTCTTCCCAGATGAAAGGAGTATGTATATTAGAATGTTGTATGATAAAAATAATCGAAGCTTTTAATAAGAATATAAATCTTTGATGTGTGACTATGAAATATCACAACAAATTGAAACGTTTTGGTACTCCAAGAAAAATATTGTTAATTATGATCCGTAAATATAAATTGGGCTAGCTCAAGCTTAAAATGATTTCACACTAGCCTAAATATACCCTCATATTTATTGATAAAACAAAGGTCAAGAAATTGTGTTTTGATAGAAAATAAGAAATTGAATTAATCAAAATACAACATAAAATAAAAAATGATGTTATAGTCTATTTTCTCGTTTAATTAAAATTTATCTTTAAAATTAAAATATCAAATATCAAATCATTATAATTTAATTAATTATTCGATAAAAATTTATATATATATATATATATAACCTTATATTTTATATTCTAATAAACTTGCCCGCCTTGCTCTAATGCACTTCGGTCCCAATATTCAGATCGATAATAAGATCCGATTACCCGAGCCTTGATACCACCAAACCCGACCCGGAAAACCTAATTCAAGACCCACAAACTCTCCTCTTCTTCCCCGTCGCCGTCCTCGCCTCTGGTCGCCGGAAAAATGGCGGGCTCAGGCGCCGATCACCCGATAATCCCGGAAGCCGTCATGGGCGCCACCTCGAAAATCGCCGCGCACTTGGAGGAGCTCAAGCGCCACCTCCACGCCTACCTCGAGCTCGCCGAACCCGACGCCCTCGCCGCGCTGCCCCCGCTCGAGCGCGCCGGCGTCCTCATCGTCCTCGCCCGCGCCGCCTCCACTCTCTTCTCCCGTAAGTTCCACGGCCGCCACCACCGCCGACGATGATGGCGGCGGCGGCGGCGGCATTTGGGTTTTTCTTTTCGATTGGTTTTTTGTTGTTGGGTGTGCTGACGGATTTATGAGGGCAGTGCGGTTGAGGTGCACCGGAGTTCGACCGGAGGAGCATGCTGTGAATGCCGAGTTGGTGAGGATGGGTTTTTGCTGTTTGTGGGTTTTGGTGTTATGTGCACAATGATCGAATTAGCGTTGATTTGACGCAGTTTTCTTGTTCTATTGCAGGAGAGGTTGAAGTTGTATGAGCAAAAGCTGGAGCGCTTCAATGACTTGAATAAGGGTTTTCTTCTTCTTCTTCTTTTTTCTTTCTTCCTCTTCTTCTTCTTTTGGTTTTATGGAGTTACGTATAGTTGCCTGTTTGATTATCCGTGAAAAATCCCGTTATTCATGCATCGTTTTATCTGATTGTATATCTTTAATCGTCTGTTAGGAATAAAAATTTAGTGGATGCTATTAGAAGATCCCTTCATCTTTAATGAGTAGTGGCATTAACTGTATAAATTGGGGGAAACTGAACTGCAAGATATTCTATAGTGTTGGTTCTATCAAGAGAATGCTACAAGAATGTAGAGATGCTTTGATTTAAATGAATCTTTGTCTTAATTTGTTACTTTGTTGGTTACAGATTCTTTGTTGATGTTTGCTGATGATAAACTTGTATAAGCTGCCCTTAAAGGTTCAATGACTGGAATGTAGGTTCACTTGTTTTACTAATTTGATTTGATTGCCTGTTTGATTACCAGTGAAGATGAATGTGTAAGTGAATTGACTTAGGCGTCAATGCATTCTTGCATAATTTTGTCTGATTGTATATATTGATTATCAGTTTAGTGGAGCAATTTTGTGAATGTCATTCATAGAACTGAACTGCTGGGTTGTTTTAGAGATGTCAATGCTGTAAATTTTATTTATAAGATTGTAGATTTGCATAGGGTTAAATAAACCTGTGTTTTCAATTGTAATTTTGTTAATTACAGAAAGGGAGGTTTTATTTATGTTTGCTGGTGAACTTGTTTTAGCTCCCATTAAACCTTCGACTACACTTAATCGGCAAGCAGCTGCGCGTTTCATTGAGCATTCATTGCCCAATCTTACACCAGGTGTACATAACAGATGTATCCAACAATTTTTTAATCTTTTTGATCTTTTGGTTTTTCAAACGATCAGCTGAGGCAATGGTGCTATTTTTTTCAGAGCAAAAACGAAGCATGCGAGGTAACCTTCGTGGTGGTAATAGGGACTGTCTGTACCAGAGGAGTGGTCAAAACAAGCGGAAGTGGCGATCTTCAGATAGAAAGTCAATTCATGAAGCAGCACAAGAATTTTTGATGAAGGCTTCTCAGGAGCTTCTTGGTCCTCAAGGGACTCTTGTGAAGGGGCCTCTGGGCAAGTGTGACTCTGATGAGGATGATGAATTGGTAGAGTGACATTTTTCAGCAATGAGGTAATCCTATCGTTGCCTATTTTACAATAAATATAATTTGTTTCTATGCCTCATATTCCAGGACATGGATGATTGCTATGCTTCTCTGGTATATATTACTTTGAAGAAATAAGATGTGTTCTTTCAGGTGTCTGATCTTTCAAATTGTTGAGCTTACTCCCAATTGACTTTCAAACTGCTTGCCTAGATGTTACTTTCTTTCTGTATATGAGTATATGCTATGTGCTACATATCAGACCTTTTTTGTTGTGAAGGAAATTTTGCCAACAACCTGCTCTGCTTTGTTAATGAATGACCTGTCTAGCAATTTTCTTGAAATTACTTTAAGAAATACAGGTTCACTATTGGTGGTCGGAAACTTCTTTTTTCTAAAAAGAAAAAGAAAAAGTTAATTAAAATGGTTTTATGTTTACTTTTTCAGGTTGTGGTGTAAAGTCACTTAGAAAATAATGCTGATGTGAATCCTTAGATGTGTGTGGAGTACGGACTATGATGGACTAAACCTTTTTTTGAATCGGAAAAAATATGTAAAAGAAAAAACTGTTTTTTGAAGGATCTTCCGGATTATGTCAAGAAGACTGGAGGACGCTACCCAACTTTTTGCCTGCTGAATAATGTTCATATTCTGGAGTAACTGAGAAACTAACTATTTCTGGGAAGGGCATTTTTCAGCTGAATGCTGGAGTTTTTCATGGGTCGACAAGTGTACTCAAGTTCTCCAAATGCAGGTGGTATCAAATTGACTCACTTGGTGTTACAGAATTCTATATTTTTCTGTCTGTGCTTAGAAGTAGCTGACGAGCATTCGAAATATCAGAGTTTATGGCATGAGATGAGATGGAAATATGAAGTTTTGGACAAGTGGCCCTGTTAAAAATTTTCCATGGGTTTAGTGTTGTTTGCTTTAAAAATTGCTCTACATTCTGCATTGAAAAGTCATTTTCGGTACTGGCTTCCGTTGCTGGTAAGAATAGCTATATTCCGAACAGGTTGCCCTTGCACAATAACAGGCTTCAATTTGACCTGTTATGCCCGTGTTAGGTTGCACACTTAAATTACTTCTTATTGAAGTTAATGGAGTCATTGTCTGCATGATTAGTAAACTAGTTATGTCTAATCGAACTGAATTCTTCGGGTGGGAGGAGATTTGGCGGTGCAGAAAAATGCTTCTTATTGATAATATCGGAAACCATAGACCTAGTTTTTTTTTGGAATTTTGCGAAATTTAAAAAAATTGAAGTCTAATAAAAGTCTAATATTTGATATTTAATAATTGCATATATGAATCTTTTTTATGGGCTATATTTGACGCCATGAGGCATTTCATAATAATTTTATATATGACTACTTCTTTCAATTTTTAATATTTGATGTCTCTAAGCATTTGATTCCATTCAATTCGAAAAGAATAAATAAAATAAATGGAAAGTCGAGCTTAAATTTTACTTTAAGTCTGGGTTAGGCTCAAATTCAATATCCACATAGCTTGATTTAAATTGAGTCTTAATTCTGACACAACACATGAAACTTGGTTTAGTAAGCTTGATTTCAACTTAAAGTGAATTTATTCAATCCTGATTTAACTCGAATTTGAATCAAATTCATAACCCTAAGAGGCTCTAAGTCTCCAAACTCAAAGCAAAAATCTTGCTTCTCCACTCAAACTAAAATTTAACGAAAGCTTAATTTATACAAATGAAACTTGGGCCAAATGGCGAAATTCAAATATATTAATCAAGGCCAGAAATTCGCTCTATCAAATGCTACACCAAATAGGCGGTGACACTTAACTAATTGGTATAAATTTCTTTAATTAGTGGTGTTTAAAAAATAATTATAATAAATTAGACTTGCTTAATCCTAGCCCTTAATCAAAACTATATAAGGCTCGCTTGATAAAAGGTAGCCCCTTGTTTCAGACAATTAAAATACAAATATATATATATATATAACTTCTTATTTAATTAAAGCCGATTTATAAAAATTTAATCCTGCCCATGACATTATATATATATATAGCCATTTTCAGCTCGCTAGGGTAAGAAAAGTTTCTTACCCTAAATTTTTATCACGTCCGTCCGATTACAAGGACAACCTAGATCCACTAGGAGGAGGTGGCCGCCCTGCCGTTGCCGCCAGCTCTAGGTTCCGAGCTAGTCAGGCGGGGGAGTGGGGAGCGTCGATGGGTTGGGCAACGCAGTGGCGGCAAGTGGGATTGGCCGCGAGGGAGGGGGGAGTGCAGCTCGGTTGGGGGAGGAAGGATGTTAGCGGCTTGCAAGAGGGGGAGGCAGGTACGGCCAGTTGGCGACCACCGGCATCATTTCTCGAGGATTAGATCTGGGCGTCTTCCTGCCCCTTGCCTATAAAGGATAAAGTTTTCCTAGATAAGGGGTAGGAAAAATTTTCCCGTCCTTATAATTGACGCCCCAGATCTATTGATTTTTTTTAAAAACACTAAAATTTGATCTGGGCCATCCGATTCCTTGAGAAATAATGCCGATGACTGCCGACTGGCCGGCCACCGGTGGCCATTTTGGCCGCCCCTCCCCACCTGGTACGCCGCAGATGTCCCTCCTACCCTAACCCTGCCACGGTTGCCCCCTGCCACGACCCGACAGGCCGCGGACATCTCCCCTCCCTAACCCTGCCACGGCCGCCCCTCCCTTGCAGTTGATCCGGTCGCCGCCACTACACTGCCCAACCCCACCGTGCTCCCCTCCTCTACCCACGGACACCCCCTCTCCAGCAACTGATCCTACCGCCGCCATGCACTGGCCAACCCAAGCGCGCTCCCCTCCACCCCTCGCCCGGCTGGGCTAGAACCTAGAGCGGGTGGCAACGGTAGAGACCACCTCCTCCTAATAGATCATGGATCTGAGCCATCCTTATAATCAAACGACCTAGGTCAAAATTTAATTTATTTTTTTTAATAAAAACTAATAAATCTGGGCGTTTGGGAAATGAAACTTTTCTTGCGCCCGGGTAGGGTTGCTAATTGAGTGAGCCAGCTCGTGAGCAGTTAGTATTCGGCTCAGCTTGACTCGACTCGAAACTTGATATTTAAATGTTCGACTCGAACTCGAATCTTACGAGCCGAGCTTGAGCAGGCCATGTTCGACTCGACTCGACTCGGTTATAACTCAAACTCAACTCGAACTCGACTCGTAACTCGACTCGATAAAATAATATAATAATATAGTATTTATTTATTTATTTATTTATTTATTTATATATGTATATATATATGTAATATAATAATAAAAAAGTAAGATACTTGAGATGGTAAGTATTCACCTTGATGACTTTTAGGTTGTGGGTTCAATCTTCTAATGAGTTTTGAACTATTTAAGCCAAATTTGAACACATATTGAACTCGACTTACTCGCTCAATTAGCACCCCTTCCCCAAGTAGAAAAAACGCTATCGTAAATGTATGCAAACGCCGCAAAAATGTCCATCGCCACTTCATTCTAGATTCTAGAAGCCCGGAACACCGGCAAGGCAGAAAACGCTGCCGACAATTCCGAAACGTCCAAAACCCGCCGCCGCCACTGCCACCGCCACCTTCCGACCTCGGATCGATTCGATTCCGAATTTCCAAGTCCGCCTATTTTGTTATCGCCAGTTCCGTGAATCTCTCACTACCGGAAAGCGATTCGTTGATCAGCCGCCATGAGTAGAGAACCTTTCAACAGGTATCTTCCAGTTTTTTTAAAATTTTCTGGTTTCTGCTTGTAGTTGAGTTGTTGTATGCTTTGTTTTTGGTGCTTGATTTGATCGATTTGTTGCGGGAAAAATGCAAGCTTGGCTGTTTTTGTGCTTGTCTGGTTGGTTTGGAGATTTAGGATTTGGTTTCTTTTGTGCAGGTTGGTGAAATTGGCGGCGCGTGCTTTCTACGATGATATCAATATGAAGGGCGATAATCAGCCGAAGACTGGCCGGAGTGATAACCGAGGAATGGCGGTCGTCATTCTTGATGCTCTGACCAAGTGAGTGGTTTTCCGTACCACCATACTTATTTTAATATTGCTATGTCAATGATATTATGTAGTTATTGCATCGAATTGTTAGCTATTATGTGAGTAGAAGTGTTTTTTTTCTCGTTTATGTTGAAGGATTGGAGCAGCTTGAATGTTTGAATTGGTGTGTATAGCAGGTAATCCTTGGTATAAGAACTAAGATGAGTTTAATGGATAGATGACAAGATTGAATGTCACCTTGCCATGCATGTTTTACTTGTCATCAAGCTTTTTGAAATAGTTGCTGAGTGCTTTTGAATTACAATTGTCTCAGACGCCAATGGGTCAGAGAGGAAGATCTGGCGAAGAATTTAAAGCTGCACACTAAACAACTTCGACGAACTCTTCGTTTTTTCAAAGAGGAGAAGCTGTTTGTGAGGGATAGCCGAAAAGAGGTCTGAAATGTTTGTTGTTTTAAAGAAGACTCAACTTTTAGACTGTTTTCTGTCGTTGAATTCATCTGTATCTTTGCTTGTTTGTGAGTCCGTTTGCTAGAGGGCCTTATGCGTCTGCTTCACTCAAGCTATTGTTTACAGCATGCATTTCTTCACCGGTCTTTCGTATATGTAATATTTATCTATTTTCTTGAAGTTACCTCTCCCTTTTTCTTTCATGAATCTGACTGTTTTTGATGTCAGCCAAAAAGGGCCGATAATGTGGAGATTTTCAATATAAGTTATGTTACACCCTTTCATTTATAAAAGTGGCTGGTCTTTCTTTCCATCTTCTAGTTTGCCTGTTAGGAAAGCAAGCAGTCTGAACAACCAGAGCTTTTTTTCCCCAACTTTGAGCGAGTTTGTTCTACTTACTACTTTTTTTGAGGAGTTTCATTCATTTAGACAGCAAAAGGAGCAAAGTATTATAATGTTGCAATTGCTGCTACCACTGACGACCAGCAAATTGGGAGAGATGGGGAAGAAAAGTCAAATTGCACACTCACTCTTACTGTTGTTTGGATTATGCTCAGGTAAATTACTATTTATTTGCTCCTTGTCATTCAATTGGTAGCAAAAATGCTTTTAAAAACCCTTATAGCTCTAACAAGGGAAAATTTTCAGATTTATGATGTGGTCAGGTATAGGGTGCACCGCATGAAGAAGAAATTAAAAGACCAGTTAGAAGACAGAGACACGAATCGGCAATATAATTGTCCTAACTGTAAAAGAAGGTATTACTTAAAATAGCTTTTTTGTTCCATAATTTATGCATTTATTGTTAGAAGTTGCTTTCGGCGTCATTCTTAGGTATGATGCTCTGGACGCTGCACGGCTTTGTAGTGACGACGACTTTGATTTTCATTGTGAATATTGCAAGACCGTGCTTGACATTGAAAGTGACAATCTAACAGCTGCTAAAGAAGTTGGTGATGGCAATGACAGAAAACACCGGCGTGAGCATCTAAAGGATCAGCTTCAAAGAATTGAAGTTAGTTTAAATGTTTTTAAATTCTACTTTAGGAAGCACAGTACTGCCCTCGGTCTTCAAGAGTCTTATATTGTTGAAGTTGTAATTTTTTGTTTCCCTTCCACTTATATCTGATGAAATTTGGTGGTTTTTTTTAACGTATCAGTTATTCTTTTGGTCTAAGTTTAATGGGATTAGTATTACTGAGTCATTTCCTTTTCACCTAATACTCTGAAATCTGTTCATTGAATATTCCTGAAATTTTTGTTTGGTTTGGTGGTTTCTATGATCTGATGGTGGCCATCAGCTGAAACCATTGATGGAACAACTTGCAAGGGTGAAGGGCATTTCTGTCCCTGAATTTGGAAGTCTGCAAGCTTGGGAAGCAAGGGCAAATGCTGCTGCTCGTGCAGAAAATGGAGACCCTGGTTCATGGTGATGCTTCTAAGACTTCCCAAGGCCAAGGATATAGTGGGACACCAATGCCATTTCTTGGCGAGACAAGGGTACAACTGTAGAATATTGCTCTTACTTACATACTTTTTTATTATGATATATGGTTAGTGTGTGCTCTAAAATGATTGATTGAAGATGATTAGCTTTTTGTCAATAATATCTTGGGATTTACTGCATATAGGAATTTGAAATCCTAGAAAGTAGAGATAATGATGAAGTAATTCCTAGCATGGACTCATCCCACGAAGCCTATTGATCTAGAAGAGAGAGAAGATTTGCTTCACAAGACAGATCAATCATTTTAAATTCGATTAAGTCTACAAGAAGAATTGGAAGCACAAAAGACCGATTTCATTAGACATGTCTTAGTTACTAGTTGCAGCAGATGAGTCTTAGTTACTTATTTAAGTTTAGTTGAGTCATAATTTTAGTAGGAGTTTGTTTCCTGTTTTAGTTTCTTGTTTGATTAGGAATCTTATGTTAGTTTCATGTTTTGGCTGAAGTCATTTTACTAGTCTAGTTATTGTAGGAAAGTTTTCTTTATATAAGGGTTCATGTAGTCGAACTTTTCAATTCAATTTTCATCAATAAAGATTTTATTGAGATCAGAGAATTACATTCTCTAGGGAATGTATATTCCTCCTGCGGAAAGTGTAAATATATTTTGGCTGGAGTGGGGAGAATTTACAAGTGAATTAAATTCACCTATTACTGAAATAAGTGAGAATTATTTGGCAAATCACTAGAGAATTATGTTCATCTATTATCGAAAAGTGAGAGTTATGTGGTGAATTACTCTTAATTAATAAATTAATAAGTAAAATTTATAAAATATAATATACTAGTTAAATTTGTCACTATAATATGAACCTAATTATAAAAATATTGAAATGAACATTAACACTTTAGGAGAAAATTTTCATACAAATAATAAATGACTTTTTGATAACGAAGTTAAAAAATATTGTCTGTATAAAACAAAATTAGTAGCAAAGAAGTAATCTTCTTTTATCATACTATGCAATCTTGTTAGATTTTACTCTATCATATTTTTCCTTACAAAGCAGAAGATTAAGGAAAATTTGCACAGTAAATAGGTCCAAAAGCACAATTAAACGAGACAAAAAAGAAATGATAAAAAAAATCTTGGTGTACAATTATGACTTCAAAAAAGTCCATCTACTTGAGCTATTTTAAGCAATTCCTTTCTCACAATCTCCCCCAGGTACCCTATCAGAGATTGTCTTCTCAAATGTCTGAGACAAGTTAAGAATCATATATTGGAAATGATGAACTTTGAAACTAAGGTGCATGTTTGTCAACAGATAGTTGACTAGAATTAAGAACATTACTTGTTCACCAAAGTTAATGCTTATTACATCCATCTCTTCATCAAACTCTGTGTCAGTGGAAGGTACTTGGAGAATGCTCCCCACTCTCTACTATCTGCCCATCCAATTCAATCACAAAGCCTCTGGTTTAAGCACTTAAATTGAACTACCCAGCTTAATGCTCTACACATGATTTCTCTTTATAAGTACTATCACAATGACATCAAAAGCATGGGAGGATCACACCATTCATGTATTTGTATAAGGGAATGCCCATAATATTTTTATTGTTCCTTTGATCATTACCTACTTTATATGTTGGCAGGTTGAGGTTGCTCTTTCTGGTGTGGAAGCGAAGGATGATGACACAAAGCTTGATCCCTCAGCAACCACTTTGAAGGTTCTTCCTCCTTGGATGATTAAGCAAGGCATGGTTTTAACTAAAGAACAGCGTGGTGAGACTAAACAAGAGTTGAAAGAGGGCAGCTCCAACTCGGGGAAGATATCAGATGAAGAAAAAGCAAAAGGTGATATTGAAGATGGTGAAAAAAGAAGACAGGTGATTGAAAGGTTGATGTTTTGATTGATTTTAGTTAGTGATCAAGCCTAACTTTTATACGTTTGCAGGATGAGTACTTGAAAGCCTATTATGCTGCTCTAATGAAGAGACAACAGGAGCAGGATAAAGCTGCCAGGAAGAACCAACAAGAATTAACATTGAACAATATCACAAATGCTGTGGAACAGACTTCTGAGCGCGAAGTTGGAAACAAATCAAAACGGGAAGAAGATATGGATGGTGTTGATTGGTAAGAAGTTACACCCGCTGGTAACATTTGCTTCCTGTATTTCATTTACAATAATTTCATATGCTCGATTTGAGGAGACTTAACGCATTCATGTAGATAAGGTTACCGTCTTTTACATATTTCTAGCTTCGAACTCTGCTGAGGTCTTTGTACTGGTCCATCTTGCTATAATTGCTATCATCATTCAAGTAAAATAAAAATTCTCTGTGGATGATCATTGTTGTTCATGTAAAAGTCCTGTAAATAAAGCTTGTTAGGGACCAATAAGGTTTCTGTGCCTATCTCTTTAGTCTTTACTATGAAGGATCTTCTTCTTCACCTGTTTCCCCTGTTACTTAAAAGGCTGGAATCTTAATCCAGCTATTTTGTCTATTAATCTATCTCAAATGTTTTTTGGCATAGTTCAGTATATTTTCTTTCATTTTGTCCGTGTCAAGTGTTTGATGCATGATCGATATCTGAAAATTTTCGTCTTGTACTGCAAATTATTTGATGCTATTGTTTTCTGGTGTTGTATTGTTTGTTATCCGGTTGGGTAGTCGTACAATAGATTTTCCCAGCACACTTTTCTTAATAGTGCAGAAATTTATTGTTTGAGTCAGCCTCTTTTTATTCTTCAGTATAGCATAATAACCGTATTATGTGTATTTTATCAGGTAATTCAAGCAAACTACACAAAGTGAGTGATTTGAATCTTCAAGCGGAAGCATCAGAAGACGAGGAGGATGACATAGACTGGGAGGAAGGTTAAAGAAGGAAGCAGACTACGTTATTCACCGAGTAGATGTGAACTTGACTTCTTCCATTCAAATCCATGGTCGGGCTGGGACGTCTGCATTCTGAGCAGAGAATAGCCTATTACTTGTTGCTGTTTGGAGGAAGAATTTAGGGTTGCGGAAGGGGTGCGCACCACATTGAACTTGTAGATTGTTTACATAGACTGTTTAATTTTTTGTCGAAAACAAAATCACATTCATTCATTTACAGAAAATACATAACATGTACATTAGATTCTTGCCTAGTTATGAGACGAGTGTGCTGTACAAGTTTGTTGCATCCTAGTCTTCAAAATCTTGCTTCTGTCTTCCCCATTTTGATAGTCTAAAGCAAATTGATAACAATTTGTAAATAAATATATAAAAACGGTTAAAATCTAAATTGTGTATATTATTAAGTAATAAAATTTAATTTGATAGTATAATTATAAATATATTAAAATATATTAATGTTTTCATATTTCCTAGTTTAGGTATAAGTATAGTCCAATGCTTTTGTAATAATGTTTGCACAAATTTGTATATATCCAATCACGAGGATAATTTTTAAAATTTATGCTCATCCAATCACGAGGTTAATTTTTAGGATTTATGTTTATCCAATCACGTGGAAGATTTATGTGCGTCGAAGAAAAAGTCTCGGTGGTTCCAAAATTACAAGAGAAGATTTTCAAAGAAGTTGAGCGGCCTATGATTCTTTGCTAATCATGAAATAGAAGATGTTCTCAAAATTTAATAAATAGCTGAGCCTAATTGCTAGAGAGGGGCAGAGAGAAAATTTTCAAAAGGTGGTCTGTTAGTATAAAGTTTTGGGAATAAAAAACCCCGATGCTTTGAAAAGCTATCGCTGCTTTTATCACTGATGTTCGGAGTTCTTGTCATCAAACCGTGAAGCCCCCCACCACCTTGCTGTTAAGTTGCTAGGTTTGGAGTAAGAGTCGAAGCCTTGAAGATCCGCCTTGCTGCCTTGCTCCTGAATTTGTCCAAAACCGTGACAAGGCGGAGCCTTACCACCTTGAAGCACTATTATACCATTACCCTCATCCTTGCCAACTCTCGAAAATCTTGAAAGTGAGTTTTTCTTTTTTACACGTAAAAACAGATGAATTGCCAACAAGGGCCCCTTGCCGGAATTTATTACTACCAAACTTTATTACTGCCACCCAAAGTTGAAGATCACCGAAACATAGCATTGAGGAAGAGGAGTCGTGCTCTGCCACAAAGTAGTTTGCCAGAGCACCACTGACCAGAGAAGAGATCCATTGTTGTTATCTTGTACGCACTGCCGCCTTGTCGCCGTTGCGAAGAGAACCAAACACTGAGGAAAGCTGTTGTTATTGCGATATGTTGTTGTGAAGTTGTCACCATTGCTGGAGCAAGAATTGGTGTACTATTTTGAGTACCAATCTCACTGTGGACTACTTAGGGATTTAAGTGGAACCTTAAGGAACTATGTAAAATTTCCTCCCTATGACACTTTACTCTTATTTTATCACACTATCTCTTTGCGCGGCAATGACGCTTTGGTCCCACTGATCTCTAAAACCCAGATAAAAAAGACACGATCCACATGGGAGCAGACGATCCCACTCCCGAACAAATAACAAATAATATATAATTTAAAATTAAATAAGTATTAAGGGCCAATAAAATTATTATAAGGCGAGAATCAATCACGATGCAATAGAGGCTAAAACACAATGAAAGAAAAAAACGCCAACGCCTTAACATAAGGAGGTAGAATGAGAAATTTCACGACAACACATTAATTTTTTTTATAAAAGATAATACTTAAAAAGAATACATTAAATTAGTAAGAAGAGCTTTAACTAAATATATTTTAATCCAGTAACCGAATCAAGGTTTATGTTACCATCTTCTTCCTTGTTTAGGAAATAAATCATATACCACTATATTAAAAGAAATTATACTAATATGATAAATAGGACCAGGATTATTTAAAGTTCGATTAAACTCAATTTAGTTTAATATTCAATTTAAAATTTTTTTAATTTAAAGCTTGTCTTGATATTAAATGCGTTGGGTTTGAGTTTTTATCAGTTTAATATTTTATATGAAAAATAATATTTTTTTAATATGTTTATCTTAATTATTCTATATAAATTTAATTAAATTTTAAATAATATATATAATTAAATTATCTTTTATAATCATATTAAGGCTAAAATATTTTCTTTACAAATTAAAATTTTATAAAAATTATTTGAAAAAAATATATTAATAAATATAAATCAAGTTAATTGAACCAGGTTCCACGCATACTTAAAATTAAATGAACCGAGGTTAGGTTGAGTAAAACTTGACTTTGACTTGCTCCATGAGCGGCCTCATTGGTATTTATAATATTTGTTCTTTATAATTATTTTTCTTATATATTTCATAAATTTACTACTACGAGTTTTTTTCTCAAATTCTTTTCTTTTTCAAAAAGTTTTATTATTGAAAAAAGAGAGATTATTTTTGGCTCGCGTAGCATGGTCGAGACGAGAAGAGTGGAAGCTCTCCGCTTTGCACATCAATGGCGGCCGTTCATTGACGGCTCGCTTCTTCGCCTTCCTCTCCGCCAGCTTCCGACGAACCACCATCCCTCTCCTCTCTCCCTTCTTCAACCTATCCACCCTTCCCTCCTCTGCACCCCAAACCTGCAATCCTTCCCTCCAATTGTGAGGATCATCACTGCCCACCGGCGACTCCTACCTCGACGACTTCCAACCCACCGTATCAGCTACGGACCAGCGGAAGCAGCTACCACTTCGCCGTTTTCTGCCACTGGTTCGCCAAAGCAAGGACCTTTCCTCGCTTGACGATGCGGTCTCGTCGCTTCGGGCGTCCGGCTTCCGGGTCGAGGAGGAAGGGTTGGTGTGCGCGGGAATGTGGGAGCTTCGGGGTGAGTGGAAAGCGGCGTTCTTCGGGGGAGAAGAGAAGATTGGGAGCTTCGGGGGAGTTCGGAATGGCTTGGAAGCTGGTCAGGGAGATGCATCGGTTCGGCATGGATAGCCGTTCTGCTTTGCTGATCTTGATAAGGAGGTGATATGATGGCATGCTCTTCCACTTATTAAAATGCCATCTCTTATCTGTTTGATGTTATGTCTGAGTGAAACTCAAAGCTGAAAACATATATAGATTTGCAAAATTTGTGATATCCCATTTTTCAAATGGTTAAGATATTCACTCATGTTTCGCAGCATTTTGATGTGGTGTTGATACGTTGCATGGGATAATGCACGAGATTTTCTCATGTTTCCCTTGATAAGCTCAACCTTAGTTGCGTTTCTGATTATATCATTTTGTGCTAGAAAGTCTTAATGTCTGACCTCTTGATTCATGATAATAGCCTGATTTTATGAGTTTTTGTCTGGTTTCCTAAAGGTTGCAGCTGTAGATGAAGAAAAGGCTCTTAAGACCTTCCATGCCAACGATAAGTTTAAAGGGACCACTGATTCTTCCGCGTTTTATATACTCTTGTCTTCCCTCTGCAAGCATAACAACATTGAGGAGGCTGAGGAGCTAATGTTTCTGAATAGGAAGCTTTATCCCTTGGAAGCGGCAAGGTTCCAACATAATTTTGAATGGGTGGTGTAATGTTCTTTTTGATGTGACCGAGGCAAAGAGAATCTGGAGAGAAATGTCGAATTGCTGCATTGGCACTTCTTACACATTGATGATTTTCTGCTTTTCCATGGTTGGAATCTCTTCAACTCATTGAAGCTATATGATGAAATGAGTAAAAGAGGATGGGTATCCGACCTTTTAGTTTGTAACTCTCTTATCTATGTTCTAACGAAGGAAAACTGCTCGAAGGAGGCGTATAATATGTTAAACAAACTTGTGGAAGGTCTACAACCCAATGAGGACAGTTACAACAACATCATTCAACCTCTGTGCATGGCAAACAAGGTGCAGGAGGCAGATAAGTTTTTGGAGGAGATGGTGGGGAGGGATATACAACCAAATGCAGATGCATACAATTACGTCATACATGCCTTATTTGAGGCGAAAAAGTTGATAGAGGCACACAATTTACTGAATAAAATGATAAGAGAGGGAGGTAAAGCCATCCTTGAGCACCCTCCCTGAGGTCATCAAGGTGGAGAACTTGAGTGGGGGCTTGAAATGGATCAACCAAATGAGAGAAGTTGGGTGTGGACCAAATAACAGCACTTTCCTACTGCTGTTTGACAGTCTTTTCAAGAGGGCCTTCCTGGGGATGTCTTGAGGATTTGGCCTGAGATGGGGAAATATGAATTGGTTCCTGGAGTGGAGCATTACTCTTTGTTGGTTGACGGGTTGGCCAGATGTGGATGGCCAAACAAGGCCAGAGAGTTCTACCATGAAATGAAAGGAAGAGGGTTTTCAAATGATCCTAAGCTTGAGAAGATTGTGAGAGGACCCGTTGGAAAATGCAAAAGACCAAACTCATAGAAACCGAATATGCATCAGAGGATATGAATGAATACAAGAATGGTAAAAGTTTAGGAAATCATAAATTAATTTGGATTAGGTTTGGAATTTTTTCAAGCATGGCTCGTAACATTGTATTTTATTCATTCGTATTGAATTGAAGAGTGAAGGCCCAGAAAGCAGCGGATGAGATGACATTGATGAATTTCTTGTGTATATATTAGGATTAAGTAGCTATTCCAACTCCTGTTTATTTGTTTGTATATACATATAAAATAAAGCAGTTAGCATGGTTTGTGAGCTTGGTATCTCTTTTTGTTGCACTTGCCATTTCCGCATGTAAAAATAGTCAAAATTTTTACATTTGGATACCAAAAAACACATATTTTTATGTAGGATATATGCTTCCAGCCTTCATCAAATATTTTAAATAAAAAGCTGTATCCCTTCTATTCTGTGCCACTGGTGATGCACATAAATTAATAAATAAAGAGTTATGTTATACCCATTTTCATCACCGGCATCACAAAATAAGAAAATCTGAAGAACATAGGTATTAATAATGATCCAGGAATTCTGAATTAGTAAGGGTGGTTATCAGAAGGAGGTGGGTGAAGAACGTGAGGCTCTCGGCCCATTGGGCTTTGCATTCCTGGGCCTGGGCCTGGGCCTGGGCCTGGGCCTGGGCCTGGGCCTAGGCCTAAAACGTCAAATCGCAAAACCCCTCCGACAAAACAAAACCCTAGCGCGCGGCTTCTTCTTCCTCCCAAGCTCTTCGTCTTCGTCTTCGTCTTCCCAGGAAGAAGAAGGAAGAGAAGATGTCGATGTCGAAGAGCTCGAAGATGCTGCAGTACATCAACTACAGGATGCGGGTTACCATACAGGACGGCCGCCAGCTCGTCGGCAAGTTCATGGCCTTCGACCGCCACATGAACCTCGTCCTCGGCGACTGCGAGGAGTTCCGACACCTCCCACCCTCCAAGAAGTCCAAGGCCCCCTCCGACCGTGACGATCGCCGCACCCTCGGCCTCGTCCTCCTCCGAGGCGAGGAGGTCGTCTCCATGACCGTCGAGGGCCCCCGCCCCCGACGACTCCCGCGCTAAGGCCACCTCCGCTGCTGCCTCCGCCGGACCTGGCATGGGACGCGCCGCCGGCCGCGGGATCCCGGCGGCCTCGATGGCCCAGCCCCAGCCCGGCCTGGGCGGGCCGATGAGGGGGCTGGGCGGGCCGGCACCCGGGATGATGCAGCCGCAGATCGCGCGGCCGCAGCTCTCGGCGCCGCCGGTGTCGTACCCGATGATGCGCCCGCCGCCGCCGGGGCAGATGCCACCGAGTTTCCCGGCGCCGATGGGGCGGGGCCCGCCGCCCCTCCCGGGCAGGGGCAGTTCCTCCCGGCGAGGCCGGGAGTGCCGCCGCCTCCCGGGCAGTTCGCAATGCCGCCGCCGCAGTTCGGGCAGAGGCCGATGGTCCCGCCGCCGCAGATGATGCGTGGTCCGCCGCCTCCCCAGAGGCCGGGGATGGTTGCGCCTCCGCCGAGGCCGGGGATGCCACCGCCGCCGCCTGGTGGGGGTATTCCTGTGTTCGGGCCTCCGAGGACCTGGGATGCCGCCGCCGCCTCCGCCCAACGCGCAGCAGCCGCCAAACCAGCAGCCACCGCAGCAATGAGTATTGTAAGGCTTTCCGTCTTTCTTAGGTGTTAAAAATGCTTATTCGCATGAGATGTTGCATTTTCTTGGATTCATAACTCATCATTGTATGACTTTATTTGGATTTTGTGTTGCTCGTTCGTTGAATCCTTTTCGTTTTGAATAAACGCAATGGATCAGACTCCGATAAAGGCGGAGTTATGTGGCGAATAATGCCCATGATAAGATATAGGGTCAAAAGCTCTCTTTCATTTTATTGTAATCAAGTATTTATACATGACTATGATCCATAACCTGATCATATTCTTCATTAACCTATCAGTACAATTAATAAGTAATTACAACATAATTGATAAGCTATCAGTCATTCTTAACAATCAATCTCATTCCTATCCTTAATAAGCACAGACCTTGTTAATTTTAAGTTGTGAAGCACAGATATGTCGGCATTTAATGTGTTTGATTTTAATCTAACATTCATCTGTCGAATAACCCTTGAATATCAGAGTAGAGAAGTACTGAGTAACATGGCATCAATGTTGTTTGCCATTATTGCATTCTGAACCATCCCTGTGGAGGTTGATCCGGTGTTCATTAGTTCGGTTTATTTAGGTTTTCCTTTTTTAAAAATTTCTATACAAGCTTATAGTCCTTTTAGTCACAATATATTTTTTCTAGGCTAGTTACTGCAGATTAGATTGCTCCTTGGAATGTGATATTACGTTAGTTTGTTTCATATATTGTAACTTAGTTTGGTGTTATGGAACTTGAATTTACCTTTTCAATTAGTTCTGTATAGGTCCATGTAGACATGTTAGATTTTGGGTTGTGGAAACTAGACATTTTTTAGTTTCAAGTCCTGGGAACTTCAAAGTTCTTCACCTTATCTCGCATTATAGTCTTGTGCAGTTTGGATGTGAAGGATAAATATCAAATATGATATTGGCATGAAAACTTGAATATATATCTTCTGATGAAATTTGACATCCTCCTTCCAATGACTGTTGGTTTATTTCTTGGCCTTCTGCCTATAATTGGTAGTTGTCCAGTTGGATCAAAGGTAGCAGCACTTCTTATTTCCTTAACTCTGCTCACCTTCCGCTCGTTCAATCTATTTTCTGGCGAATGTCTTTGTTGTATACTTGTGTCATTTCTTTTGTTTTTGGAAAACAATGGTATCTATATTGAGGTTGCCCCATGGGATCAGTACTTGTATCAGTATTTTTGGCTGATTCATGGGTATGGTTGTGTTCTCAAGACCACCTCTGAGTCTGGTTGACACTCGGTTAGCATGATTTTGAAAGTGGATGCCTTTTGCTGTTTGAGGCTAGCTGCTTTTGTTTTATATATTTAGGAAGAACATGTTTATCTGTTATGTATAGAAAGGACCGGCTTTATTGATTAAGAGAATGGCATGCTTTCTAAAGTGTAAAATCTTCGTGGATAAGTTTTGCATTTTTACTCTGTATTTTAGGCTGTGCCTGGGACATGTGATCCGTGAAATTTGCATTGGAGCTTCACTTTCATTTTTCTTCTATTGCGGGTTCTTTTGCTCACAAACAATCATGGCAGATGGCTACATTTCTAGATCCTTCGAGAGAAGAATGTTGCTGATTTTGGAATGGAAAGATAGACCTTTTAGTGGGCATTGGTTGTACTTGGTAAGATCTTTAACCTTGTTTGTCTGAATGTACTGGGTAGGTCGGTTGTGAGGTGGAGTAGAATTGCTTTCTGTTCGTTGTTGATCTAACTTAAATGAGGGAGCTTCATTTAAAATCTTAGTAATGGTGTACTTCTACGAGTCTTGGTTTTAAGTCTCAAACTTCCATCTATCCTAGCCATCTAACTTGGTTTATCCCTGGGAGCCTTTTTAGATAATAGCGCAATTCTATGTTTTTACCTCGAACATATGCCCGTCGCTCTTAAAGCTTCGGCTTTGATGGTGAGAGAGCCGACGCCATGGTTCCATCCTTTTTTTGAACTGCTTAAAAAATTGATTTTACGTTCATTAATCTGCTACGTGATACAATATGCACTTGGAAATGCCTGCTGCAAATGCCCATGGAGACGACCTTGGGCCTGACCATTGATGTTCGTCTGCAGTAGGCATTTCCAAAATTTTTTCTATGCACTACTATATTCAAGATCAGCAAAAGATGATGAAAGATGGCGGATACCATTATGCATTTCTTCGATGAAGGTGTGGGTGCAATACCTATTATTCTTCGATGATGGTATACACTAGGGTTTCAAAGAAACATTTGGTTTAAACTTGATAGCTAGATGAATTATGGATTGGGGGGGTGGTGGTGTTTAATAACGAAGCTCTGAGCTTGACTTGTATATTAACTCGTCCTGATTCAGGTTTTTCCGAAAAATGTTAATTTTACGGGAAATGTGTAAAGAAACCTTAAAAGAAAGCCGATTTTTAACTTGATAGAGCCAACAAAATAATTGATTCGAGCTTGTTTGAAACTAATTGAATCAAACAATCAGTACAAACATGTCAAAAATAAGTTTTCATACCTTAAGAATTTAACTTGTGAAGATTAAACTTGAGCTAACTCAAGGAGATGTTGTCCGCTTAAGTCGATTCGATTCCGCCAATTGCATGCGCACAAGTGGCGAGCCCCCAAATATTTAACAGAGAAAATGTACTCATGAAAATTCAGGAAGCCTCTCTTGGGCCTTTCACATTCGACCGTTAACTTCCCTTCGGCCATCCGAGCCTCCTCCCGAGCCTTGCCCCCAAGCCTACTCCCAACGGCTACTTCCCCTTTCCCTCCATTTTAAATGTCGTTCACCTCATCTCCTTCCCAACCAAAACGCTCGTCGGCCATTGCACTCCTCCCATTTCCGCCATCGATGGCCTCCCCAACCTCACTCTCATGCTCCCTCCTCCTCGTTGCCACGCTGCTCACCCTTGCACAAGCTAAAGATTACTTGGTAGGTGGAAAGGCCAATGCTTGGAAGGTCCCTTCTTCTGAAGCTGACTCTCTCAACAAGTGGGCAGAGTCCAATCGTTTCCTCATTGGAGATCACCTCGGTATAATAAGCTTTTCTGTTTTTTACGCTTTTTGACTCGATCATTCTTCATGTTTGTGATGATGGGTATTGCGTTTTTTTTTCGTTTTGGGTAGTGTGGGAGTTTGATGGGAAGAAGGATTCGGTGGTGGAAGTGACAAGGGCGGCGTACCTGAGTTGCAACAGCTCCGACCCCATCGCTTTCCATGGCGGGGGTGAGGCGAAGGTGAAGCTGGGCAGGTCCGGGCCGTTCTATTTTATCAGCGGAGTGAAGGAGAGCTGCGAGAAGGGGGAAAAGTTGATTGTCGTGGTGCTTTCTTCCTCTGGGCAGAGAGCTTTCTTCAATGCATCACCTGCTCCGGCTCCCGTGGCCTTCGACGCCCCGGCGGTTGCTCCGACGACAGGCGCCGCCGTTGGGAAGAGGGGAGCCGTTGGGTCTCTGCTGGTTTTGGCGGGGATGTTGTTGCTCTGGTGAAGGAATGAATCAAAAAATGGTAAAATGGTAGAACCGAAGGAGCTTGAGTTTTCAAGCAGTATTTTGATTTTTTATCTTACCTAGTATGTATCTATCTTCATAGATTGATCACTGCTTGTGGATTGGTTGGTGTTTGTCTGTGTTCTATCATAGAAATGAATCACTTATTTCCATTTCATCATATATGGCTTACAATGTGAGATGGTTAAGAATCTTACAGAGCTAGAATCAGTTTATAAGCTTAAGCTTTCTGAGGTAGAAATAGTTAGTTAAATCAGAAAGAACTACTTTGCAGAAACTATTAAGCTGTTAAAAACTTAATCTGGTAAAATCTTACTTATGAATTTGGACCACAGTCCCCTACAATCTAGCGAGGTCAGTTTTTTAAGAAGCATGGTTAATCTTTTTATGGCCTTTTTGGAAAAACAAATTTAGCACCCGCTGACCTGCGTTGCTTTCGAGCCATCACGAGACAGATTAATTTTTATAGCCATGCCGAACAATTTTATTATAACCATGCCGAATCTAAAATCTATCGTTGTTGTTGAAAATTTTACTTCTAGTTTTTTCTGGGCTCTCTAATCAAAATTTTACTTCTAGTTTCTGTTCAAGGTTGCACCGTTATGCATATTTTCAATCAAGACATATCATTACCACAATTCTCCATAAGACAAAAGAAAGAGCAAAAACGTTAGGATCAATCACTCTTGTTGATCATTAAAGCATTGTTGGAAAAGGGTTGAGAGTGATGATGAATAGCTGACTGGGATCACACAGTCCATTTGAATAAAACTTACCTGTGTTTTTTGCTTTATTCTGGGTCTGCATAAAATGGTAACATGGTAAATCTTGGTATTATATACAGCATTATTATAAAACATCAATTACTCATAATGCAGGTATCCAGTCCCTAGGAGAGTGGACAAACAAAAAAAACATAATCCAGTTCTTGCCCTAGCCACATGGCATGTTTGTGTTGTTATTTCATGCTTGATTTTTCCCAAGGAATTACTGCTCCAGTCAGGTTGCTTGATTTTGCACGTGTAAGATGCAGAGTAGAGTTCAATTCAACCTGTTAAAGAAAAAAAATTTGCTGGAAGCCATGAGTAGAACGCATGCCACCATGTGTTCCTGCTTCATGCTCCCTGCCAAATTAGGCCTCAAAATCACACTGTGTCAAACTAAAAGTCTTCACATCAGTTTTCCAATGATTATAAAAAAACAGTTTACCAGCTTTGTGGTAGCTTAGACCACCGTGATACCATCACTCTCTCCTCCAAATAAACAAACAAAACAAAATTATGTTCTTCAGCCACTATACTGCTTAGACCACCGTGGTAGCTTCCTTCTATGACTTTGTTCCTTCTATGACTTTGATCCTCCCATGATCCCATCAAATCAAGCAACCCAGAAAGCAAAAACATCATGTTTCTTTGCCCACCCTAGCCATGGTAGCTAGCTATAGTGTTAGCTCAGTTGCGCAAGATAGGCTACAATGGCAGCGAGGAGCTTCCCTTCCACAGAGAACCCAGGAACTACGGGGTCTTTGAGGATGAGGGTGTTCTTCCGCTCCCTCACAATATCTGCATCCTTGCTTCTTGTTCTAGCTAAGTTGTGCAAGGTAGGCTACAATGGCAGCTTGGAGCTTCCCTTCCACAGAGAACCCGGGAACTATGGGCTTTGAGGATGAGGGTGTTCTTCCTCTCCCTCACCATATCTGCATCCTTGCTTCTTCTTCTAGCTGTGACGTTCTTGCTCTTCTATCTATACTACTCTTTGTTTCACTGCTCTCGGGCTCTTCCTTTTGAAGCGTTGCGCCGCCGTCGGAGCTCCACAGGTTCACCTACAAGGAGCTCAGGTCGGCCACCCTCGGCGTTGTCGATCTGGGTAGGAAGGTTCAGATCATCCGATGAGAGGAAGGGGCGAGCACTAGGCACGACAATGCTCTGTACGCCGCAGCAGCAGCAGAATCGCCGCGCTTCAAGAGAGCGTGGAAGAGGAAGAAGAAGAAGAAGAAGAAGATGTCTGCGAAGAGTGAAGAGGACCTGTGCAGCAGGGAGCTGAGCAGCACCACAAGCATGAGGGGCACCATTGCTATGTAGCTCCGGAGTATGGAGGTTGTGGGTATCTCATGGAGAAGGCGAAGAGAGGGAGAGGTGGAGTGAGTTTCTTGACATCTCCATCTTTTGCATGATTTGGTTGAGGTTTTGTCATTTGTGGGGATGTGAACTGTGTGAGGTTTAGTGGTGAAGTTGTGCAAAGGCATGATTGAAGTTAGGATTTAAAGTTTTTGGGGGTGAAAAAAGATGTGATTGAAGCTTCTTCCCATGTAAAAAGGATGTAATCAGACTTTTAATTTGTTTTTTTTTCACTAATTATTTGAAAGATTGATCTTATTTTTCATTGTTGTTATTTTCGTGTAAGAACTAATATGTAATGTTAAGATAGATGTGAGCAAGGTTGTAATATTTGTAAGGTGGTAGCTTTTGGCACAAGATCTATGATGTTATTTGAGATAGTTTAACAATTAAGTTTGGGCTCTTTTTGGCCCGGTCTCGAATTTTTGGCCAGCAGCAAAGTAGTTCAAATTTAGTTTAGCCTACCATCTATACCCGTACAAAACTAAAATCATGCCAGGTCTAATGCATTTTAAGGAACATAATATACATAAGTGTGTTTATCGATGATATTCAATTACTTTTAAAAAGTGGTTAATTAAATTACAAACTTTAAACACTGCCCCAACTAATATGTTGAATTTTATCTTAAAACATATTGGATATAAAATTAATTTGAGGGAAAAATATATATAAGAGAAGAATACCAAAAGGTTTATTAATCGAAGCTACGAGAATGATAGGGACTTCGATAATTTGAGTTTTTTGGATATGGTTTAGAAAGTGTAAATAATATACATGTCTAATCATAAGTCAAAAGGACATGCTTCTTATATTATGACTTTTTGTTGGATAAGCACAATGCCAATGCTTTGTGATACATTGATTGCTAATAAAGAGAAGTTCAAAACTATCTTCTTATTTAGTGTTTGCATGATGTGTGATATTGTAGTCATGATTTTTAAAAAATATTATTCTTAAAATAAGATTAATGGCATCGATGAAATTATCAAACTTGTTTTTGTGCAAAAGTTCAAAATAAGCCGTCATTTACTTTCTATAATTTACATTTTTTGGTTCGAAGCTGAATGCCACAAAGGTGCCAATATTCAGCTTGTTGGACAGAACAGAGTCAATGCCATGGAAAGAATTCGGACCCGGAAAATGGCATGGGTAAATGCTTTGCCAGGCGCGGCGGGAGGCAGACAACCATGATGCCCAAACCAACAACCACACGGTATTGGGCCCTATGGGCCCTCAAAGCGAACTCGCAATATGCTTCGTAATTTTTTTTTAATTCAAAAAATAATTTAAAAAATACGGTTTTCTCGTTAGCCTATATATATTCATAAATTTTTTTTAATCTAAAAGTTAACTTAAAGAATAAAGTTTTCTTATTAGCGTATATATGTTACCTCCAAAAATGAGGTGAGATAAACCCAACAAATCTCCCCTCATACATCATACCATTCGAATTATCTCTCCCTCACCACATATTAAGTCTTTTCCCCCTCATACATCATACCATTTGAATTATCTCCCCTCACAATACATTAGGTCTACATGTTATATTTACCATGAGCCATACCATTGTGTGCCCTATGGGGTTTCATTAATATCTTTTAATCTAAAAGTTAGCTCAAGAAATAAGATATCTACGTTAACATATATATAAGTTACCAATCACTTCCAAATATAATGTGGGATAAACCCAATAACCAGAATTCGGAATAGCCGTATTTGACAATGAAAGGATTTAGCAAGGCACAGTTAAGCATGTACGTGGCAATTTAGACGTATTTGGCACCCCGACCCAACTAGCACGGTTGCGATGCCTTTTCCGCCTAATTGAACACATAAACAACATGAATATTAAATGGTTCTCATACCTACCTCGATTGGTAGATTATATGTCACTAATTCTGCTACCTACGGAAGATCTTATCATATTAAAATTAGAGATCAAGAAAATAAAGAATGTAGAAGTTGAGGAAGATTAACCTTAAAGAAGGTGACACTCGGAGGCCTAGTATGTAAGCAACCTTGGCATATGAGGGAGCATATTCATGGCCAATATTCTTTACACTCGTGCCTGTTGCAAGTGTTCTAACTGTGCGCCTTACAGCTCCAACGATTTCATCTCCCATATCAGCAACCTACACCAATGTCATTAATCATCACTAATCAACAAGTATAGAATGTACAACAAGATCAATGGATTTATAATAAGAAAAAAGAGACATCCAAACGTAGAATGTGAGATGGGTATGCTTGTATACGTATTTATGAATGTATACCAGCATGAGAAAGAGCGGAGAATGACGAACACGGCAGATAGGGTATCCCATGCAATCTACGTAAACACTTGGTTTTCCAGCTTCTTCTTCAACCTGCCATTTCTTCTCCATCGCCTCCACCTTAACACTGTCCTTCCCTCCTTCAACCTCTCTCAATTTCACTACAAGCTGTTCCTCTTGGCACCTCATGATTTTTCCATCCTTCCTTCACTGTACTCAACTTGGGTTGCCCATGAATCTTGCCTTGGACATGTATATATAGAGATGCAGATACTTTGGGTGGAATGGTTTGCACGTGTTCATGTTCTAATTTATCATAGTCCAATTTAACTTGATCAGAGTTCACACTACTTTATACTTAAATTGCTTATAGCTTGTGTACAAGAGATGTCCTTGGATGGGGCTACAGATGAGAGGCCCTTCTCTATTTTTGTATCCTAGTACATTGAAGCTAGAATTGGAGCATATCCCTTGCATGTGGTCAAGTGCCTTTCTTTATAGCAAAGGACTGGGGTTTTCCCATACGGTCTTTGTGTGTTGTTACCTTCTAATTGCCAACAACTTCTGGGCAAGGATTGACACATCTCACTGGTGATTTGGAGTCAACCAGCTCTTGCTATGTAAAGGCCATGCGCCCCCATTATTAGGAGAAGCAACAAGCTAGAAGATAATGTTGGATACAATGCAAATGGAGCATATGTCATGAAGAGAAAAAAGGCTGAACCTAAACAGCAGTACTCGTAATGTTTTAGTTGTTGTTTCCCGTAAAAGATTTTGAAAAAAAAGTTTTTGGGTACCCAGAACTTTCATGGCAGCGGTGAATGGAGTGCTGTATACCA
Source organism: Piper betle (assembly GCA_033002965.1). NCBI lineage: Eukaryota > Viridiplantae > Streptophyta > Magnoliopsida > Piperales > Piperaceae > Piper > Piper betle. The sequence continues at coordinate 78,970 of JAURVB010000325.1, forward strand.
GTACATAATCATCCACAATAATTGCTTAACATCTGTAACATTTTTATCCCGAGGGAGGTGGGGTCTGAAGCCTTGGGCAACGAGCATGTCCATGGCTGTTGGAATGGACGCCAATAATGCATGAGAGATAGTGGAGGTCAATGAAAACGTGCCATTGCTTCTCTTTAAGTGAAGAAAGAGATCATAGTAGTATTTGCCCAAGGGAGGAAGGCAGACAGGTAAAAAACATCAGACTTGCTTCGTGGGTATGTCACTTGACCTTTCTTCACTTCTGTCTTGTATTGAGAATGAATAATTTCTTTCTACAATGGTTTAGCAGTTATGGAGTTCATCTAAAATGGCATTGACAACGCTACTACTAGTGAGAACGCAGATATTTCCTTGGGAAACCTCCACAATACTTGGGCAAGGGAACTGAATTGGATTGATAGATGAGAAACATACATGTGTACATGTCAGGGTTGACGAGTCAATATGGGTACCTGATAATTTGATTCAGCAAGCTTGGCCGGCTATTCCTTATCGACAAGTCATTGTCCTGAATCATCTTCAGAGAGAGAGAGAGGACCATTTTTGCTTCAGGTTTCAGGTGTTTCTCATGCTCGAAAGTACCTGCCCAGTTTACAAAATGTGGCAACAACCACGTTCTATTGCTTTCCTCAGAGATTGTTACTGTTATCACACATGCCCTTGAGCTTTTTGAGTTATAACTGGAAGTGAAACCAATCCTTTTCACCCTTTTAATAAGTTTCCTTGCTTCTCAGGTAAAAGTGACTGCTTCCATCGTGTAGTGCTTCAGCATGTACCATTTTTACCTGCAACTCACACCATTCTAAGATTGCAAGCACATCTTAGCGCCTCCAAGTACGAATACAAGAAGAAGTCCTTTTCTCTGCGTTGTAGATGCAGACTGTAGAGAAGCGCATTAATCCTCTCGTTCATAGCTTCAAACTCATAAGAAGGTTGACAGTTTTAAGAAAATAGTGCAAATTAGATGCTTTCAGGAAAAATAAACATACCAATATAAACTAGAGGTTTAAAGCAGCAAGAACAATAAAGCAGTAGGCCTACATCTAAACTGAGTAAACAACTCATGCACAAGTTATACCGATTTAACACCAATCCTTAACTGAGGAACTCTGCACCCATCAATATTATCTACAATTTCCATATGTCCAAAAGTGAAAAAAAAACCATTAGAAACCAGGAAAGAACCACACAATTCCAATTTTCCTCTTTCACTTGATCTTATCTGCAATTCTGCTTCATGGCCCTAGAGGCCATGCCTTTTAGGGTCTTTGGTTTGCTCTAGAGTCAAAGTTATGGATAAAGCTTAAGACAAAACTGACCTGCTCTTAATTGATCAAAAACAGAAGAAGCAAACAAACAGCTCTTTTGGCCACTCCAGACCACTAAAACTTGTTTCGCGTCTTTTGACAAACGTACATCAAATTTTATCGTGGACATTACAGGACAAGTGTTTGAAGAAGCTAACAAGGTGAAGTTCTCTAGCATTGCTTTATGCCATCCACGGTTATGATTAAATACGAGAGAACTGCACGCCAAACCAATATTGGCACAATGAGCTCAACCATGTTTTACACTAGTTGATCTACTAGTAAACCAAGGGAGAGCAAGAATATAACAATGTTTTTCATTGATTTCCAAAATAAAATCCGCTGCAAGTAAAGTTCAAATTCCTTGTATATCCATCAGCACGAGAAGCCTTGATTACCAATATCACAGGCTGTTTACATTAATGTTTTACAGAAGCCTTCTTTGCACACGGATGGTAAAAATTTGCCAGCAACCTTGGGGGTGATGAGGGAAAATTCAGTTGCCTGATACCAATAACTCCTTTTAACAGTGCATGAACTACTGATTATCATTACACTAAGATAAAAAGAAAGAATCAAAGGTTCAAGATAATAACAAGAAGAATTCTGTTTAACTGCCCTCTGGGTTTTCAAGTAATCTTACACTGAGAGGAAGCATGAATTCAGCAAAAACGGGATAGTGAGAAGATGGATAGAGACCATCGACATTGTCATTTACCACTTCACATGACACAGGGATTAATGACCGGCCTCGATAGAGAACCCAGTCTACATGCAAATCTTGTGTTTGACGGTCCCAGCACAAGCAGAGAGCTCTAAATATCAAATTCAAGAATTCGAGAGTTCCCTGTTTATCACCTGGTAAGACATGAAACAAGTTGCATTGAAAAGATGCTTCTCTTGGGTTTCAAGCAAACGGGAAAAAGGGATTCTCACCTTTGAATCCATGATATGTCCGTATCAGAGAGACATTTTTTCTCACTCTAGCATTTGGCCATGCATCCCCCATATCACCTACTACTCCATGTTCGCTGCAGTAAGTTGACCATAAATGGCGCAAATATAAGGTCAACAGGTATATTTTGCGTATAATTGATGGTGTGTATCACAAAAATTATATATGTGTTCTTTCTACTAAAAGATATTAGACTCTTTGTGTTTGGTTGCTCGTCTTAACATATATCTCACAGTTTTTTAAGTGGCAATATAAGACTGATAAAGTTTTCATGTGTATTCTAGCAGAAATTTGTAAAAGACCATAACAAGATTTGGGGGGAGGGAGGTCCATTGATAACAAAAAAGCAAACTTAAAGATTCATGTGAAACACGAGTTTGAAAGAATGGAAACAAAAAATAAAATGCAACTGCTATAAGATGCTTGCAGAGATTACTGGAATTTATATTTGACAATCTTAGAGATTATCAACTGGCAGCGCATTAATGTGTGGCACGAGCACTAAAGGTTGAATTCTTTGTTTTTCACCATTCACGTCACCCTTAACATAATCATATTTAACATTTTGTTATCTTTATGACCAGCATTATAACATGAAATAGAAGTTTAGCTGGCAACAACTTCTATCAGCTTTCACAACCACTTGCAAGTTATAACAAATTGCAGCCAATCTTATGAAGAAAATAAGGTCTCTTGGGTCTAAATAGTTAGATTTGATAATATGAAATGATGATGTACCTTGACCTCCCAAGTAGAAACCTTCCTGTCGTTGATTCCTTTTGTGTATTAAATCCACCACAGTATATCACAGGCAAGTTAGGAGGCAAGGATGCTATATGCTGCCATGTGAGCAATGCACTCCTCCTGCGAGCCCGAGGACTGTACTCATCCATGCTTGTATTGACAATCTGAAAAGTGAAGCCCGGTGGCTCAACTCTTTTTAGTTGAAATGTGTGAAGATCACGTCAAGGACCACAAAAACTACAACAGTAATATTGACAAATTGAGAAAGAAATTTTTCTTCATGCTGAAGAAAAAGGATATTGCCCACGTTGCAATACAAGGGACTTCAGACCCCCATGACATGCTTCCTGGAACAGAGGGGGATTCTGATAACCAAAAAGTTCCACCTTCTAGCAGTTCCACCTTCATTCAACTCATAAAAAAGGACTTTTCTCATCAAATGATTCTGTCTGTACAAATTTTCTATAGAGAAAAGGGAAAATTTTTGCTAATTATCCTTTGATACCTTTTCTTTGTCGTAGAAAATGGTGCAGCGTTCATCTGAAATATCTTGCGATCCTTTTCTAGAAATCCCAAATTGATCGTATCCTAAATGGATAAGGATTAATCAGAAAGAGATTCGTTTTAATAACCACTTCATCAAAGCTACTGTACAGAGAGGAATTTGAAAAATTACTGTACAAAATTTTAATGATCACTTAATTCACCCCTAATTATTTTAAGCTCAAACTTTCAAAACTGTTTAATTCAAAGGAAATAAAAATAGGTTAAAAATGAATGACAAAATAAATATATGAAAATTGGAAAATGCTAGACTACTTTTTTCAAGACTTCAATTATCACTTATAAACAAAGGGATCATCAAACAAGAAAAGAAAAGACCACGAAAGGGATCATAAAACGTGTAACAGAAAACGCTATGAATTGTGATAAAATAAAACATTGAGTAAGTAATTCAAAAAGAGACAAGCTTGATACTTGGAGATGTTTGCTGAAGTCAAAGAATGGTCCATATTTCACATGTTTTTCTCGTACGTTTGGCTGAGGAACAAATAACTGATTCTATAAGACAAGGATGTGGTAAAATCATCTAACACCAACGAGCCGATAGCATGCAAATGAAGTGTGCCGAAAGACTAGGTGCATTTACATTTAGTATAACACTACACTAGGCTAACACTTCAAAGTATGTTACTTTGTTCGACTATATAGATGGAAATATGGCAGAATACCAGGAAGAGCCTGCTGTAGAAACTCCAGCTGCGACTTCACACCTACATATACCTCAATCATAAGCAATCTATAGACTCCATAAAATAACAGAGTTTCATTGAATTGAGTAATCTATTCCCCTTCAACTTAAAAATCCCACAAACTGGACAAGTCAAAAAGCACCAAAACACTCACTTGGCTAGTTAAATAGCATCAGTACTAAACATTATGAATAGTAAAGCAGCATATTTTCCCACCCAAATCCCACCCTCAACTCTCAATGTCCCCAAAACACATAAACAAACCAATCCACAACCTCGCCAACAAGATACCGGTAGCTCATCTCAACGATCACATCACAAAATATAAGTCAGTAATGCTCTAGCTAAACAGCATCAATCAGCATTGCTCAAAATACACCCAGGTGAATATACAACAAAACAAAAACAATCATCAGTAAAAACACTCAATTTGCTAGTAAAACAGCATCAATCACAAATCAACACATACCACCCAAGATTATAAATAAAAGAGAAAACCATCGAAACCTTGTTGGGCGCAGAGGATGATGGGGGAGTAGCTGGCGATAACCCGAACGCACAAATCCCTGCGCTTCTCCCAGACATTGTTGGGACCGTCCCCGGACGGGTCCTCGTGCAGGTTGAAGGTCATCACCGTGAGGGAGACGCTCATCCTTGGCCACCAATCGCCGCGCCCACCGCCTCAAACACCGATCAATCGATCTGAGTTTGAACAAAAATCTATTCTTTTTATAATTCTTTGAAAAGTGAAGAGTGGTGAAAGGATGACAGGCATCGCGTGTGAAGATGACGACACAGTGACGCTGGGGATTGCACCTATTGACATCTTATATTATATTATAATAAGATTATTATTATTATTATTATTATTAGTATTGATTTCATTAAGAGCTTTTTTGTTTAATTTTATACTTTCATATTAAACCTGATTAGACTTAATTCCACTTTCATGTTAGATTCCACACAGAAATTTAATTTCCAAGTTTAATATTTTGTAGATAGATATTTATTTAATAATAATAAAATTAATTTTATAGATAGATCACCTTTAAAGCTTTAAACAATAAAATAAAAGATGATTGATGATAATGTTCAAGGGTTGCTAGTTTGTCTGAGCGAAAAAATCTCCTCTCCTAAAGAGGCCAACTACTTCCTACGTCGGTAAAACGAAGAGATTTTTATAGCATTTTTCTCTTTTATGGAATATAAATTATAAAAAAATGTCTTATTTATAAAGAAGAAAATATTTTGATATTATTAAGTCGACAAGAAAATTAAGTCTAGTTATCAAGAAAACGGAGGAAAATAAGAATTATTTAAAATATCATCATTTGAAAAAAATTTATATATATATATATATTATATTACGTAGTTGTGGTTGACCCCTCCGTGGGCAGAGCCCGGTTGTGTGTATGACCCCGGGTCGTCGTGGTTAGCCTAGCAGGTCACCTATCATCTAAAGATAATTTTTTTAAAATAAAATAAAATTTTGATGCCGTCGGTCATAACTGTATGTTGTGACATCTGAGGAAGAGAAAATTTCTTTTAATTTTTTTTTAAAAAAAGCTTTCAACACGCTAACCGTAGATGGCAGAGCCTGAGGCTGCTGGCCGACTTTAGCCTCGGAGTGACAGAACTAGATGCCCCGCGTCTATGTTTTCGTTTCCGACATAAAATGTATTAGTAGCCCCATTTCTTTGTTTTCGTTTCCTACATAAAATGTATTAATAGCCTCATGTCTTTGTTTTCATTTCCTACATAAAATGTGTTAAGAAATTATTCACCTACCGGCTGATTATACATGTTTTTAATATGAAATTAAAATGTATTAAGAAATTTATTCACCCACCTGCCGATTGTACCCATTTTTAATATGAAATTTTATAAATTTAGTTTTTTGTTAAAAATTTTGGTCGTAAGGACAAGGCTCTCAAAAGTGGGACGTAACAGGTTAAATCATCTCTTTAAAAGTCGCTAATTAAATTAAAAATCTACAAGCTCATTGTCATTTATAAATAAGATTTTACTTTAATAAATATTAGATGTGATGACTAAATTAAAAGAATCTTACAATTAATTTTCTAAAAGGTCACCCATCCTAGCACTATTTTCGCCCAACCACTTTCCCAAAAGGTCACCCATTCCAATATTATTCTTGCCCAAGCACGCTTTGGTACACTTGAAATTATTATAAGATATTTTAATTTAATTTTACATTTAATATCTACTACGGTTAGGGTTGCTAATTGAACGAGCCAGCTCGTGAGTATTTAGCGTTTGGCTCGGCTTGACTCGACTCGAAACTCGACATTTAAATGCTCGACTCAAACTCGACTCGAACTCAAATCTTACGAGCCGAGCTTGAGCAAGGTTGTGTTCGACTCGACTCGACTCGGTTATAACTCGAACTCGACTTGTAGTTCGACTCAAACTCGACTCGATAAAATAATATAATAATATAGTCTTTATATTATATTTATATATATATATATATATATATATATATATAATAACAAAGAAGCAAGATAGTTGAGATGGTAAGTATTTACCTTGATGACTTCAAGTTGTGGGTTCAAACCACATTGGCCTCATTTTTTTTTAAGTGAGGTACTTTTGACTTTTAATCGAGCTCACGAACGAGCTGGCGAACGAGCTCACAAAAATAAACAGTTTAAGTATATTCGAGCTCGAACACATAAAAGATATTCGAGTCGAACTCGAGCATGTATGTCCGAAACTCGTTCGATCTCGAGTCGAGTTCGAACGAGTTTCGAACTATTCGAGCCGAGTTCGAACACATGTTGAGCTCGGCTCGCTCGCTCAATTAGCACCCTTAATTACGGTAAGATTATATTTATAAGTGAAAATGGATTAATGGATAACATATCTTTAACTTTATTAACTACTTTTATTAAAAATTACTTAACTCGTTATGTTACACTTTGGGCGTGTTAGATAGTGGGCTAGAATAGAATTTCCTCCTTATTGATTCTTTATTAGATTGTGGGCTAGACTAAATTTCTTAATTTTGAGTCTTTTAGTGATTATAAACTTATGCCAAACTCTTATAATGCATGGAGGGGTATGATTAACTTATTTTTTGTCATTATATGACTTCGTATTTTTATCATTAATACGAAATTACCTTCGCATGTGTGAGCATTATGAAAGGATGAGTAAAGTCGAGACAACTGGATTATTAAACTTTTGATTTTTATTATTTGTTATTATCATTTCTTATTATACTTCTAGATTGATTTTTATTATTTGTTATTATTATTTCTTATTATACTTGTACATTATTTACATGACAGTGGGATTTTAGTTTATTTTATGAGCCTTAGATTATTGTGAGTTTATATTATATTTTATTTCATTGCACAACTTAGAATTTAAATTTTAACTAATTTTTTTAGTATGAATCTAATTTGTATGAGTTGGAAAGAATTTTAAGTTATAGGTTTATTTATAATGTTAAAAATTAATAAAAAATTAATTTACGAGACATTTAGTTTTATATAATAACACTTAGCTCATGGCTCGAAACAGAGCAGGTCATTATAGAGGGCGGGTCGGGTCGTTACAGGGGTGGATTCTAAAATCCTTCAACTTAGTTTCGTATCTAACATAGGGGTGGATTCTAAGATCCTTCAACTTAGTTTCATATATAACATATAATACTTACTCAAGGGTAAGATCCTTTCTATAATGGGAATAAACTCCTTCAACTTAATTTCACATTTAGTAAGATCATTTCTATAAATAAGAATAAACTCCCTCAATTTAATCTCACATTTAATACCCAGTGGGGAAAGATTTTATTAACTATAGATCTTTAATTACAAAATATTTTTAATTCTATTTGAAGAAATTACATCGGCCATTATTAATAAAAAAAATATTTTTAATTTTTAATGAAATATTATATATATAATTTGATAATCGGGTTTGACTCGATTGAACCAAATATACCCCGTACTGGCTACTAATCTAGTATGATAACTAGTACGATACTTAAAATTATGATTATAAGTTCTATAGTAATAGATGATAAAAAAATTATTTACAATAAATAATAGATAAAAGGTTAAATATACAATATAACAAAAATTAACCTGCAAATCACACGACTAAAGATTCAAAACAAATTTTAATTACAATAGAAATTAAAACAAATTCTAATTATAATAAAAATTAATATTTATAAAAATAAGAAATAATAGACAATATCGTAAAATAATTAAAGGATATATTAAAAGACTGTTCTGTATATTATTATAGATGTGCAAACCATCAATATATTATTTACACAGAAATATTGAAAACAAAATTGCAAACAAACCGTAAACAAAACAAATTTTTTTTAAAAAAATTTTGTTGGAGATTTTGTATTTCATGTACTTTCATTTTTCATGCTTGAAAAATCATGAACTACATATTTTTGCCGCATCGTTGTCCAACGGCGGCGAGTGCTGCACCGGCCACCGCCCAAATGATATCCCCGAACCGTCGTCTTCCTTCTCCCCCAGCATAAGGCGCTTATGATATCCTGCATCTCCATCTTCTTCACCTCTAGCGCCAAAGTAGCCGTCTTGAACGTAAACTCCTTCTCCAATTTCAATATCTCTAACTCCAACCTCTTTTCTTCCATTAGCATTTCATGGTCTTTTACAGCACTCATGACTTCCTCGCGGGACTGATCAGTAACCTTCAAAGAATACCCATGATCCAGTTGCTTCCCCTTCCCTTCGTCGTCGTCTGCATCTGCCATGAAGAGATGCAAATCAAAAGAAGAGATGGGATAGCAAATAAAGTGTAATTACAAAGATCTATGTAGTTTCTCCAATGAAGTACTTAAATTGGGCATTGATTGATGGGATTTTCATGGGCTTGGTTGTATTGGGCTTTAGCTGTAATGGGCTTTAACTGCAAATGAGCTATGGTCTATGGGTTGGGGAATGGGGAAACACTGTAAAAGATGAAAACCTATGTAATTCTCAAGATTGATTTTATTGATGTTATGAAATGAAAGTTTTGATAAGGCACCCTGTCCTCTCTTATTCTCCATTTCTTCTTGATTTCTGATAATAGGTAGTTATATGTTTTAGAAGTCATGGTTTACATGGAATCATGTTAGTACAGGGAAAATTTTTTGTTTGTTTGATTTGAATGTAGAAGCAATTAATCAATTATTAGTGAACCAACATGCATTAATTTGTTCAATCTACAACACCACATGAATTTGTTTCTTATAATAATATTACACTAAGTTTCCATTGTTCAATATATTGGTATCATATGCATACATTAGTTATAGCTAGTTAAAACAAATTGAATAAACCAATTGATTCATTTTTATTAGAATGAATGGAGGCAGTTCCAGCTACTGACCTCTATCCATAATTAAGTCAAATCTTAAGTAAATGAAGCTATTAATTGTTAGAAAAATAATATTTTTCAATTACTTGATTAAATCTTAGTTCTTATTGATTTGTGAGGGAAAAAATAATGTAGTGTGACTATTTAGTATTTAGTAGATTTATTCTTTTACAAGATATTACATCTAGCTTTTATTAATTTTTAAGGGGAAAAATAATGTAGCATTTTCACCGTTTAGTACATCTATTATTTTATATAAAAAATTGTATTTTGATTAGCTTTTAGTATTGATTGCACATCACCATTGGTTTTGAAAAGTCATAATATTAATTATTGTATTTAAATCTTTTACAATTATTCTTAGCAAGTCAATATTAATTTTTTTCAAAATTTAAATATATAATAACAATATTAATGACGATAGCTAATAACAGGTACTTAGTGAAAAGTATATATTTATTGTTGTCAGTGGTGTGTAATTGTCATTATTATATCATATTTATTTTCAATTAATTCTATTTCCTAGGGTTTTGTTTTATCGTCAAAACTTTCTAGTCGCCCTCAACTTTTACTCATCAAAATTACACCTAAATGTGATGTAATAAGTCAAAATTATACAATAAACTTATATTATTTTAAATATACAATATATTTTTATTTAATTAATAATATAGGAAGAAATATAAAGTAATTTTTAATGCAAGTATCAGTAAATATTGACTTTTAAACACATTTTTTGTAAATATATTTAAAAATATCTTACTCACTGAAGTATATTTAAAATTATCAAAAGTAAAAATTATATGAGGAAATTTTAAATTTTAAATTTAAATATTAATATATTATTAGTTAAAAATACTTGTTTTAAACAAATAAAAGCAAATATTGGCTCGTATTGAGTTTAGGCAAATAAGAGACGAAAGTGAAGAGTTTTAGCTGAATAAAAGGGGAAGGAGACAACATTGAAGATGAGTTTTGATTGATTAGGAGACGAACGAGTTGACAATGAGGATGAGTTTTGATTAGGAGACGAACAAGTTGACAATGAGGATGAGTTTTGAACGAGTCAGAGACAAAAACAAAGAGCTTTTTGTGTGGATAGGAGAAGAATAAGAGAAATTTGTAAGTCATAATTATATAGGAGAGGAGAAGGCCCAAACGCAATGAGTGAAAAAACCCCACTTGTAATGGTATATATATATAGGTAAAAATGTTCCTGTAATAGAGCACAGCCATCTTGGCTGTGCTCTATTTTATTTACAGCTGTTGGATTCAATCCAACGGCTGTAAATAAATCACTCTCCCCCTCCCCTCCCCCCCCCAAACTCCCTCTTCCCGCCGTGGCGCCCATCTCCGCCGCGCCACCACCCGCGCATCCCAGCCGCGCCCCGCTTCCCCCACCCCCGCCCAGCGCTCCTGCCAGCCCGCTCGCCCCGCTCGCTACATCAGTTGCCGCACTCGCCAGCCGCGCCTGCCCACCTAGCCCGCCCACCGCGCCGGCCCCTGCGCCCCCACCACGCCCTCCGTGTCACACCTCAAGTTGGACGGAAGGACGACGACGACAAAGGATGGTTGACGACAAGACGGTGGCATCGGCACTGAGGCCGGTGGTGCTCCACGAAACAGAGCAGGAGGGGCGGCGAGCAGATTAAGGGAAAGAGAAAGAAGGCAAAAGAAGGAAAAGATGGGCGGCGATGGCGACGTTGGCGACGCTGGCCGGCGGTAGTGCAGGTGACGGCGGCGGCGAGGTCACCGGCGGTCGGGGTGGAGCGGCAAAAACAGAGGAGGGGGTGGGACGATCGTCGGTAGAGGAGAAACAGGGGAGGTCGGGGAGCTCAATGGCAATTTCGTAATTAAAACTTGACTCGCTCCCGACTTGAGTTAATATTATAAAATATATCCCGAAAAATACAAAAAATATAGTAAAATACGATAAAATAAAATAATCAAGTTCTAATAGATTATTTTATTTTATGGTATTTTAATCTATTTTTTTCATATTTTTTGAGATATATTTCGTAATATTGATCGAGTTGAGTCAGGCTTTTATTTTAAAACTACTCCTCTTGAAAAATATGAAAAAATAGGGTAAAATACCATAAAATAAAATAATCCATTATAATTTGATTATTTTATTTTTTGTATTTTCCTGAATTTTTTTACATTTTTAGGGAATTATTTCGTAATATTGACTCTAGTCTCGACCGAGTCAAATTTTTATTACAAAACTACCCCTGCCCATTTCCTTCCCAACTTGTGTCAATATCACGAAATAAATCTAGAAAAAATAAAAAATAGATAAAAATACCATAAGATAAAATAATCAATTAGAACTCAATTATTTTATTTTATGGTATTTTATTATATTTTTTATATTTTTCGGGATATATTTCGCAATATTAACTAGAGTCGAGAGCGAGTCAAATTTTTATTACAAAATTACCCCTGCCAATTTCCTCCTCCCTCCTTTATTTTGTCGGCGACTCTGTTTTTCCACCCTTTGCCGTGCCACCCAATTGCTAGTGACCTCGCCGCCGGCCGCTCGCTGGCGACTTCGAGAGCAAGTCGTAAAATATTGACCGTGAGCGAGTCAAGTTTTTTTACAAAATTATTATTTATATATATATATTTAAATTTATTTCGTAATATTGACTCAGGTCGCAAGCGAGTCAAGTTTTTATTACGAAATTATTTTATAAATTTAGATCGTAAAATTAAGTCGGGTCGAGACTCGAGTTAAATATAGTTGCAAGCGAGTCACACTTTTATTATAAAATTATTATATATATATATATATATATATATATATTTAATTTATTTTGTAACAATGGCTTGAATCTGGAGCGGGTTAATTTTTTATAATAAAAATTTGACTCGGTCTCCCGACTCGAGTCAATATTACAAAATAAATGCCAAAAATATTAAAAAAATACAGGAAAATATTATAAAATAAAATAATCAAATTATAATGGATTTTTTTATAATCAAATTTAATTCTAATAGATTATTTTATTTTATGGTTTTTAATTCTATTTTTTTCATATTTTTTGAGAGGGGTAGTTTGGTAATAAAAACTTGACTCGGTCCTAACTTGTGTCAGTATTACGAAATAAATCCCAAAAAATATTAAAAAATACAGAAAAATATCGTAAAATAAAATAATTGAATTATAATAGATTATTGTATTTTATGGTATTTTATTTTATTTTTATATTTTTTAGGATATATTTTGTTATATTGAATCGAGTCGGGACCGAGTTAAATTTTTATTACTAAACTACCCCGGCCTTTTCCTCTTCCCTCCCCTGTTTCGCCGGCGACCTAATTTTCCACCGAGCCAGCCGATCGCTGGCCGCCCACTGCCGGCCAACGATGCCACTAGCCAACGACGCCCCTCCCGTCTTGATTCCTTCTTGGGTGACCCAAGGCGGGCAGGAAAAGTGGCGCGACATGTAAAACCCACGATTCGAGTTAGGGTTTTATATTCAGAACCGGTCGGGTCGACCGTTATTTTTCGAGTTGAGTCAGTTTCAGGACACGTGTACCGAGCCGACGCCGGTCTCGTGTATGAGCTATGAGGGTCATGCGTACCCAAATATATGATGATAACGTCATGAATACAGCAGAACAGAATGAGTTATCAGATATATGAGAGTATGCCAGTCATTTTTTTATTACTTTTATATATAGTGGATCGTAGAATTAATATTAGGCCGTTTACCGCGTTAGGACGCGTTCGGGCAGTTTGGGTGGGTTGATAGTTCTAGAGCATGTCATTATAATTTTTTTGGTGTTGTTTGATTTTACGGGATTTTTCCCGATTTTTATGAAATTTTTTAGGATTTAATACGAGTTAGTTATGATACTTGACTCGAGCCGGAGACGAGTCAAGTATTATTTACGAGTTTGCCACCACACACACCCCCGACGTTTCTCCCCCACGCCCAAACCCTCGTGCCGCGCCGCCCCCGTTCGCGCGCCACCGCCGCCGCTGTCGGCGCCGCCCGGCCGTCGACCGACGCCGCCCAGCTCGGCGACGCCGTCGCCATGCTGCCCCGACCAAGCCCGGCCGCCATCGGGCCGCCGCGACGCGAGGAAGCCACGCCGCGACGCCGCGCCCGCGTTGCGCTCCCGTCGCCGATTCCGCCGCCGGCGACCAACGCCGCCGTGATCGATCGGTCGCCACAGCACCTTCGACCCCCTAGCAGCCTTCCCCGACCGGAGCGGAGGCCATCGCCGCCGTGGCCGGCCGGATCTAGCGACCCATCGCCGCCGGCCCTGTTTTAGCCAATTTCCGGCGAGCCACTGCCTCGGCCGACCACGTCGACCTCATAGATGAGTCGGGCTCGTCGAGCCGGTTCCGAGGGTACCCAACACGACCCCTTTCCGGCTAGTAGACGCCACCGGCAATAGTCGCCGGAAAACCACCGGAAGTCGCCGGAAAACCGCCCGCAACTGCCAGGAAACCGCCGGAAATCGGAATTTCTGGAATTCGCCGGAATTCACCGGATCTTCCGCGGGGCTCACCCGGTGGAGCCCGATCGAGCTTCGGACGCCGAGGAGCGCCGAATTCGAGCTTCGAGGCGCGCGACGGAACCCTAGCCGTCGCCGATTGCCGACGACGTGAGGTATAATTACCTCCGATTGATTTATTTAAAATTGATGATAATTGTTAGCATAGCATGCTAGGGTTAATTAATTATCATGATTAATGTCTTGACCATGAATAAAGTAAAGATGTGCATGATGAGATTATTAGTGAATGAAGTGATCTAATGAGATGAATTGTGTATGAATATGTTAAACTAGTACGATGCAACTTAGAAGAACAGAATAAAATATGGTATGAGTAGTTGAGTTAGGATTATTTACTCTTATAATTATTTGATGGTTATTTTGATGATGATTCTGTGTTTAATTGTGTTGAGTTTGATGCATCATTTAGTTAGCGGGCGTTAGTATTTAGTTTTGATGTGTAGGTACGGAATAGGAGCTCGCCGCCTAGGCGCGATGACACGCTTGGAGCTTCTACCAGGTCCGTTTAGGACTCGTCTTGTTTTACGCTTTTCTATTGTATGTTTATGTTATTAATTGCAGGACGGGTTAAGTGGTGTTTTATTGGATCCCACTTAACTCGGGTCATTTAACCGAATATTTTCCGGATTAATAACCCCTCGAGGATGAGATCCCTCGAGGATGATTTCGAAAACAAGATCCACCACAAGTTGCCTTCGGGCCTATTATATAAATCCCTTCCCAGGCCTATATATATAGTTTTATCGAGTTTTCAGTGAGACGAGAGATGGAGAAACCGACTGCACGTACCATGCAGAGGATGCCGTGACAGTCAAAGCGGGCTCTGGATTAGTGCCAGCGGACTGTTCCATTCCCGAGGGATCCTGACAACTCCGCGTTTGAGTTCCTCACACCCGGAGAACGTGGAGGTTTACGGGTACTGTTTAGTACAGCGCATGTCCGGACTTGTGGTTCAAAGGGTACTAAAGGCGACTGCCTGAGAGTACTCGGCCTTCGTGCTCAAGGCCAGGAGAAATATGGAGGTAAGGAGAGGGCTTAGGATAAAGTTTCACGAGAAGTACTGAAAAAGAAGTGCTGAGAGTAGCACAGTACCAGCAGCAGTAAGTTCGGGATGCTACCGGGTCTGCAGCCCAGTGGCTCCTCAGTAGTGCCCTTCAGAGTGTTCTTGAGGAAGTATATGTTTGCTTTCATATGAGAGTTTGCTCTCATAGCCAGTTTGTTATAGTTATTTTATTTTCCGGACCAGTAACGCTTGTTACTGACGTTTTTCTTATATATATGTAGGTGATAAGCACGAGATGGATGCGCCAGCTTGGACGGAGGAGCAATGAGGTCTTGTGCACACACACATGTTAGATTTCTGAATGTTTAATATTGCATTATTATGTTATTATATTGTGAATGACATGATTAAATGTTTGATGCATGACAATGACATGAAATGAAATGATCAGAGTAGCGCAGCAAAAGTGGGGTTAGGACCCAAAGTTCAGAGAATGATGAATATAATAGATTAGAAGTATGTGTGAATGCTATCGTTGCTATACGTATATATGTTTGAATATACGTTTTTAACAGGGTGGCCCCTAATTACATTTTTAGGGGAAATTCTGTCCCTTTTATTTTATAATTTTTACTAATTTTGATTGTAATTGTGTTGGTGTGAAGTTTAGGTTGCATGTCATCCATGTAGTATCATGTTAGGGTTTTATGAATTTATCCATGCATGACAAGTCGTATCTACATCTTAAGACGCCGAGATTGGATCCGTATGAGTTAGGTTCGGGTTAGCCAACCTAACCGGGGCCCCGTAACATGCCGGTTCGGTTCACGAGCATGAACCGGATTTGGGGTGTTACACGGCATGGGGGGCGGCCGGGATGTGGAAGGCACGGCGGGAGGGGACGTGGATGACGCCAGACTTGATGACGGTGGCGAGGCGGTGGCAGCACTAGTCGGAGCAGCACGGTTGCGGCGGGGCGGCGGCAAACAATTTTTTTTTTTTTGGAAGGGTGAGGGGGGGAATGTCCAGCCGTTGGATAAAATCCAACGGCTGGAACACTGCAGCACAGCCAAGATGGCTGTGCTGCAGTACCCCCCCCCTCCTCATATATATATATATATATATATATATATATATATATATATGAATAAGTATTGTTGTACTCCAGCACAGCCATCTGGAGTACAATCTTGGCTTGTTGGATTAGCATCCAACGACCAAGATCAAAAAAAAAAAGGGGGGGGGGCGGCGGCTGCCGCAGGAGCGACGGCGGAGGGGGAGGGAAGGATGCCCGGCCATAGCGGCGGCCGGTGGGCGGCGGCGACAGGGGACAGGGGGCGCGGCGCGGCGGGGCCGAGGGGGGGCGCGACTATATGGCGGTGGGGGCCGAGGGGGGCGCGGCGGGGTGGCGGGCGGGGGACGGGGTGCGGTGGTGTCGCACGGCGGCGGGGCGGCGGGCCGGCAGGGGAAGAGGCGGGGAGCTAGATCCGCCGCCCCGTCCCCGCGGTTACGTCAACCGGGGTGGCGGCGCACGCGGCGGCAGAAACTTTTTTTTTTTTTTTATTGGTGGAGAAGGGGGAAGTGGGGGCTTATTTCAGCCGTTGGATTTGATCCAACGGCTGAAACACTGCAGGACAGCCATCTTGGCTAATAGTTAATAACAATATAAATATTTTAATAATAAGATACTATTTCAATATAATTTTACTTATAATGACAAATAAATTTATTTATAAAATTAACTTTTTATTTATTATGATTTTATTAAAGAAAATATTTATTTATATGTATTTTTATGTTAAAAAATTATTTATATTATTTATTATAAAATTTAAATTTTTGTATTTAAAAGATATACATATTTAATACATCATTTTTTTAAAATGATTATATAATAATATAATAATGTGTGAGTTTATAATATGTAGATTTAAAAATGGTTAATTCGATTATGTAATTATAAAGCTGATGTCTTTTATTTTATCTACTTAAAATTGACAGGAAATTTTAATTAGTGTTTTCTAATAACTACTCTTATAAAAAACAAAACCTTAGGAAATGGAATTAATTGAAAATAAATATAATATAATAATAACAATTACATATCAATGACAACCATAAATATAAACTTGTTCACTTAGTACCTGTTATTAGCTATCGTCACTAATATTGTTATTATATATTTAAATTTTGAAAAAAAAATGGCTTGCTAAGAATAATTGTAAAAGATTCAAAGACAATAATTAATATTATGACTTTTCAAAACCAATGGTGATGTGCAAGCAATACTACTAGCTAATCAAAATACATTTTTATATAAACACATAATGTAAATGTAAATATTTAGTTTTGACCTTGAAAGAATGCTATTTATCCGGAATTCTCAACTAAGAATTTGTAGATGTTTTTATTTATTAATTTTTAAAATTATAAAATTATTATATGTTTATTTATCTTATCATACTTTCTTTAAAAGGAATTTTTCAATGATTTTTAACCTAATTTTTTAATAAAATTTTAAAAAAATTATAAGACATGGCCCATTCATTATGCAAGTCTAAGCTCATATATATATATATATATATATATATACATATATATATATATATATATATATATATATATATACCATTTTGTTGAAGGTCGTTTGAGCGTTTTTTTATATATATACCCTTGGAGGTATATAGATGCTTTATTTTGTTTCATATAATTGATCAAAGAAAAATATAAATAATAAAAGCATATATTCATAAGAATCTCTTCATAATGGTCCTTGGAACATACATGTTGCCTTTGAGGACCCCCAGTTTTCCTCCACCCTAATTGTGGCATTAGGCATATAAAATCCAAGAGGGGCATATTTTGTAGAGCACAGTTATCCACCTCCAATATTCCCCACTCCTCAAGTCTGCTTCATCTCCTCGCAGATTGCACTCCCCAAACCCCGGTAAGTTTACTTACGCCTCCCTCCCCAAATTACAGCACCCCATAGGCAGGCCCTAAGTTTTTGCCTTCCCCGGACCGATCTCTGGCCTTAAACTCTTTCTTCGCCCGTCTTCCAATTCACAATTTCATATTGCTGCTTGGAATGCAGAGAGCAATTCAACACTCAATGATCTGTTACTTTAGCTATAATCCATAGTAACTCGCACTGATGTGGAAATATTATTATTCACCTATTTGCTCGATGGCTACCCAGATCAAAAATTGTCCATCAATCAATTCCCTAAACCAACCTATCTGAAATAATAATTTGGCGATGACAGTTCCAGTAAACTCAAAGCAATGGAAAAACAAAACGCCAGCAAAATGTAACAACCATGTCTCAAGTTAAAATTTACAATGGAAGTTTTTTTGGTAAAGTTCTACAATAGAAAAAGCAAATAGCAAGTAAATGCACTGTTTGCACCCTCAAACTGCAGCCAACTTGTGCCCTAGCTTTTGTAATTCGACAATATGGATGAAGATTGTGCGCCCAGTTGAAGCTTCCTCCTTACCTTCCAATACATCGCTTGACAACCAAAGAATCCAGTTGTCACGTTGATCGGAGACTTAGAGAACCATTCTAGGCCGAGTTCTTGAGAACCCATTCCACCAAAGTAGATACACCAAATCCTGTTGCACTTTTCTTCTTCTCATTCCATACAGGGCCAGCCATATCTATGTGCATCCACTGAACTTTCTCATCAACGAACTGCAAAATTTATAAGGCTCCAACTATCACTGGAACTCCAACGGCCAACTTTAACCCAAAGTTAGAATGAAATGCATACTCATTGGACATAGTGTGTGATGCATGATGTTATTCAGCTAGATGTGCAATTAATTACGTTTTTAAACTTAATGACTTAATTTTGTTTTTGCTTTGAATCACGATTCAAGTAAATAAATACACACTTTCATGTTGAACCTGCATTGCCTACAGCCACAAGGCCTCTGCAGACTCCAGAAAAAAAATCAGAAGCAGGAAAACAGCCAGTAATGTTAGGTGATGGGCAAGCAAAAACCTGAGTGCTAGAGTCCGCACATTTGATGAAGAAAGAAGAAGACTAATGTGCGCAGTTTGTAAAGGGACTCTATTGCCATTGAGAACACAGGTTTCTCAGATTTTACATGACAGATAAAACCTTTAAGTTACCTCTTTCAAGAATAGGGCGGCAGTAATGGCCCCTCCTTGACGACCGCCTGTGTTGACCATATCAGCGATGCCAGATTTCATCTGTTCCCAGTAGCTATCTTCGAGTGGCATTCTCCAAAATTTCTCACCAGAAATATCGGACGCAGCAAAAACTTCCTTTGCAAGGTCGTCACTAGGTGTAAAAGCTCCTGCATGAAACTAACTGCTGTAAGCCTGAAATTATCAATTATAAATAGTTGCAAAATCACCAAGCATTCTGGGAACATTTCACCCTGTATATAAAGGGTAAGAGAAGGGAAGATTCAAGAAAAATGGCCTCAATAATGTGCTTAGATAGGGATGCCAGAAAAAATTCATGTTCAAGGCAACAAATTGATCTGCCTGTGAGTTAACTCGGATTAATAATTCAAAAGAGACAAGCCTCGATTTTCTTAGAATGGCTCAACTTTTAATTTACCGTCTACTGCCCCTGCAAATAATATGAGGTAAATTTATTACAGTTGCAATGAGTCCTGCCTACTGAGCTCACAGTCCTGGTAAAAATACATATACAATCTAACTTAGACTAGCAATTAGAAACAATATGGCACTTAATATGTAAGAGAAAAACCAATGGGAATACCACCCCATTCCCTAGAATAGCATAAATAGCAAAAATATGCACCAAGGTATGAGTTACGCTCACCCCCACTTTCAAATAAGCCCTTTCACACACCAGAAAGGGCTGCTAACAGATAATCTTACCTTTAATGCTTAATCTGCAGCATTCATTATAAAAAATAAAGACCCAAATCAAAAAGGGAAGGCAATGATAGCATACAACGGGCAAACATGATGGTCGTACCTGCAATTGTGGGCCCGAGAGCAATTATGCAGGCTCCAGTTAGCGTTGCCAAATCCACAATCTACCCAGAAATGTATGAATACGATGAATAACTGAATTCATATTGGAGCAATTTGCAGAAAACACACTGATATGGGAAGTTTCAGAAAGTAGGTCAATTTTTTAAATGGAAAATGGAGGCGAAGCATGCCATGCAACAGTAAGACTTGACAAGATCCATGCATTCACAGGATTCAGACAGAACACCAGCAAACATATCTCCAGTAAGTTTATTCAAATTTGAGTTTCTTTACAATTGTTGAGTAGTTTTTTTTTTTTAAATTATGCCTCCTGGATACAAAAAGATTTCCTGGACATAAGTCACACAACCATCCCGTTAGAAAGACATGAAAATGAACATACACACTTATCAATCTGGACAGAAACAAATTAGAAAAATTATGCCTCCTGGATAGATTAAGTTTTCCTGGACACAACCATCTCAGTTAAAAAGACATGAAAATGAACATACACGCACATCAAATTTCTTGAAACAGTCATAAGCCTTCTCTACACAATGAAATGAAGATGTTCTTACTTCTTAAAACAGTCGAAAGTGAGGACTGCACAATGGAACATACCTTCTCTACACCTTGATTGCAGGCATAAACCAAAGCATCCGCCAGAGTCAGTCTTCCTTCAGCATCAGTATTATTCACCTGCAATAATTAATGAAAGAAAAGCTTTAGGATCAAATTTCTGCACAAAAATGAGAATCCTACATAAGAGGATGCATTATTAACAAAGTCATGTGATTAAAGTCCTTCAAAAGACTTCCCATTCAAAATTAAATATTATTTTGTGTCACAGTAAAATATGAAAATAAAAGAGTGGCACCTCAATGGTCTTTCCATTTGATGCTGTGACTATGTCTCCGGGCCTCATGCCTGTACCACTGATCATGTTTTCACAAGCAGCAACAATAAAATGAATCTGGTGGCACAATAAAATGTAATCAGGAATGAACACTACATATTATGAGATAACAAAGTAATGTAAACAGACAAATAAAACATATAACAAAATCGAGCACAACTATTAAGCACATAAATGAAAAAACCAAAAGCACTTGCCTCCACTCCAGGTGGTTTTATTTGACCAATGGCTTTTGCTGCACCCAGTGTGGCTGCAGATCCGCCCATGTCAAATTTCATGAGTTCAATTAAACATCCAGGCCCCGTTTTGATGTTGTAACCCCCACTAAAGCAACATAATCAATTGTCAACATTGCAGAAATAAAACTCAAATGGCTTTCCACAAAAACAAATTCAAATAGCTGTTGACTAACAAATAACAATACGTTAATTCATTGAACACTAGCAATTATTCATAGCAGAGAAAAAAGGATAGAAACCTGTCAAACGTAAGTCCCTTTCCTACAATAGCGAGTTTAGATTTAACTGTTCCACTTGGAGGCTTATAGCAAAGATGGATGAAATGAGGGGGTTTGCCGATGCTGCAGCAACACCAAGATAAGAACCCATCTTTAACTCTTTGCATTGATCCACATTCAGTATTGTTGCTGTGAGTACATCACTGTAATCAGATGCAATCTTAGACGCTTCCTCCGCAAGTACACCTGACAAATTCAATAAAAGTTGCAATTACTTGTAAGAACATAAGCCATCAGCTTGTCATGGATTGGAAGTTCATTATCTTCAATAAATTACTCTACCAGGAGTAAGAACATTTGCAGGTGCATTCACAAGTTCCATGCCAAAAATCACCCCAGAGCAAACGTCATTTGCATACTTGAGCTTCTTCTCAGTTTGTGGTCCAGCTCCCAGACCAATAATATCCACTGCTTTAAGCGGCGGCGTTTTTGAATCAGATTTGAACCTATTATCTTCATAAATGCCAAGCACGGTACCTATAGCAACATAACCAATGTTATACCTCCATGATGAGCATGAATCTCATGCAAAGAGAACATACAATATCTCAGGAAACAGAGGCATTCATCAGGTGCGAATGAATGCTTTCACAGTGACTAAAACCTGTCAGACCGTGAGGCCCTTTAAAAATTAGCTGACTGGGAAGAAGTCAGACCTTCAGGCTTTGTGTTGTATGCTGTTTAATTTGTACCCGATGTGCATAAATTTCAAAGAATAACCTATATGTTACTGGCAATCCCATGAATGACTGCAGTAAGTGAGACTAATTTGATATAACTCCAGGATGCGGACTTGACCAAAACAGTGTTAAATAAAGACCTGAGGTTATCGCAGTTACAGTTTGAAGCTTCAAATCTGCAGAATGATCCACTGAAGAGGCGAGAACCACGGCAGCTGAGCTAGCCTGTGCACTTTTCGCAGCAGAAGCAACAGCTTCACCAAGTCCTTTGTAGCACGTACTAGGACTGGAAGATGTGACCTGCCCCAGGCCTATCAGAGCCAGCCTCTTGAAACCCAAGCCTGGAAGCCTGAGAATTGCCGATTGCCCAGCTTTTCCAGTAAAGTCCTCTTCCGAAGAAGCTTCTGCAAGAAGTCCATTGAGCAGACTGTCCAGTTCCTTCAAAAGATGATTCTCAAACTTGGAATTTTCATCCTTAGACATGTCCTTTTCTGAAACACCAACGGCCAGGATATCTCCTTTCCATTCAGAAACACTGATGTCTTTCGCTGAAAAAGCAATCTAAACAAAAGAAATAAAAAATGAGAAACTCTTTACACCACAGAAGTTGAAGGCACATTTCAATCGAAGTACGCATATTTTCACGGTCAATTTTATTGTGATGAGTCAAATTTGACAAATACATCTCAAAAAAGTGAAGGATCATCGATATCGATCATCTTGATCGCTACACCATACACAAATAAAAGTAAAAAAACATGTTCTTCAAAAAAAAAACATATCCTTCTCAAGTAAATAACTGGCTGACGAAACATCACACATGAAAAAAACAAAATAAAATAACGATCAGGCATCCGTCCAGGCTACCACACCGATTTGTTACTTGCTATCTTAAAAAAAGACCATTTCTGGATCCAATTTTACAACAAAGAGAGTGATAAGGCGATGTTAGAACAGTAAAGCATCCAATGTCAAATCAACCAAAGCAACGCAATCAAAATCCGAAAGATATGGTCGTGAACGAGATGAACAGAATCCAAATGCCACACCAAGCATCAGAGTCGCAACAAACGCAATCAAAGTTACATAAACCACACACGAAACATAACATAATCATCATACGATCCGATAGCAAAAATGAACCAAAAAAGGGTGGAAAAAAGCATGCCAACAATCGCGGCGATCGGAACAGAACTTTCATCAAATACATGGCCAGCAGCAAAGCCAAAGACGTTAACAACAACATCCGATACCTGCGGGACGGAGGAGGCGGCGGGGGCGGTCAGGCCGAGTGCGGCGAAAGCGGAGGAAGGCGCCATGGACAGCGGCCGGATAAAGTGGCGCCGGCGGCTGGGGCGGCGGCGGAGGATCGGGAGGCGGCGGATGAGGGCGGCCGGCGAGGAGGCGGAAGAGTAGGATCGGCAGAGGAAGGCGGCGGTGGAGAAGAGTGAGGAGGCGGCGGCGGCGGCGATGGCGGTCATGACGAAGACGAAGACCGGGGACGAGTATTTATAGACTCGGGAGATCGGTTCGGGGTGGAGCTCACTCTCCACACCCACTCCGAGTGCTGCACTTGTTGACGCAACCCTATCTAACGCTATTAAAATTAATTAGTGTATAAAAATACACATTTTTTTATAAAATATAATAATAATTTATTTGTTTACTTAAATTATAAACCTTAAACTCTAAAAACCCTAATAAATCGTCGATGGGCTAAAGAGTTTAGGGTTTATAGTTAGGGATATCGTGTGGAAATGCCAATGAGTATGACTAGTTAGGGCTATTTAAGTGAAAATTGAGATTAAGATCTAAATCGAGTTTGTGAGTAAAACATTATAATGCGGATATGTTAAACTTGAGCTAGGGGTTTTTGTTGAATAAGTTGATTAAGTCAATTTGACTTAATGTTTACACGTAAACAAGCTCGATAAGTTGAACAATAATATTTTTAGTTATAATGTATAAGTATATAAAGTTATTGTATATACTGCAACTATATTTTTTTTATGGTGGATGTAAGCGCTTTGTCAGGTTGTACCATAAAATAAGTGTGTTTCGAGGTTTGTTTGAAGATTTAATTTTTAAAACAAATCTATAAATTAAGCATATTGAGTTGATCTTCAAGCTCAAAATTGTTGTGTGCATCAACATCTAGCTTTCTTGGATATTGAATTGAGTTAAAATCATGTTAATTTATTTTAATCATACTTTCAGTAATAATTTACAACAATTTTAAACTAAGAAGCTAGAAAACATAATAGAAATTATATATTTTTATTTCAAAACTATCATAGTATTGGAGTTATTTCTGTCACGAAAAAATGTAATCTATATGTGAAATCGCACAATTACACTGGTATGTATATATATACACACACATACATAAGGAGGTACACCAACATTACAAACAGGTATAAAAAATAAGAGAAAAATTATAAAAGACAAAATAGTTTTTTGGTATAATGTATTTTCTCAAGTAAAAGTCTTAGGCCTTGAGAAGATATTATTACAGGGGCCTCTAGTGGCTCTTGATGCGAGTCCGGATAGATCTGGGAAATGAGATTAGTTACCGTCTTCAAAGAACAAGAATTATAGGAGAGGTAAGTTTCTATACGAGGCCACGTTGGCTGCCGGAGAATAGAACATAATCTTTTGTTGTGGGAGACAAACACCTATTTTTCGAATTGGAATCAATAAAATCGTAGGATTCTACACTGGATTCTCTGTCTTCAACGAATGAACGCCAGTCGATTTATTTCAATTTATTTAGTTATAGTCTTCAAAGAATAACAATAATGGGAGAGGTAATATAATACTTCATTTCCGTTCACCTGCAAACCGAACCGAAAATATTACGGACGTTTGAATCGTTCGCTAATGCATTTAATTCAATCAAGCCAACTGAGATTTACCCTCTGAGTCTTATGATGGTAATGCAAACATTTAATTCATAGATGAGATGTTTAGTTATTAAAATTGTTTTGGATGCATAATGTGATGTGCAATTCATATAAAAAACAAAACAACCCGTTAAAATTTAAAAAATAATAATTTTTAAAACAAAATGGATGGTGTCATTCCTAAAAGTACAATATAGACCACCCTGTCAACGACAAACCATATATATACATAACGATAAAATATAAAACAATGCCAAAATATAGTGTTTTTCTCACAATATTCATGTTATAATCATTTTTCATCTTCTTAAATCAAGTCTCGACTCCGGTTGTTCAACTTGTTCTATTCTATACAAAATAATAATCACACACAAAACATTTTATGACTTTTCACACACAATATTTCCTACAATCAAACATTATAGCATTTTTCTATCATAATTCACAGCAATTCATCACACCACAAATTTTATTCCATCTTGGGTAGTACATGTGTAACACCCCAAATCCGGTCCACGCTCGTGAACCAAACCGGCATGTTACAGGCCCCGGTTAGGTCGGCTAACCCGAACCTAACTCATGTGGATCCAATCTCGGCGTCTTAAGATGAAGATACGATCCATCATGAATGAATAAATATACAAAATCCTAACATGGTACTACATGAATGACAAGCAATTCAAAATACACACCACTACAGTTACGATCAAATTCTGAAATCAAAACAGACCGGGTCTCCCCTAAAAATGCAATTAGGGTCCACCCTGTCAAAATAATATATATACAAATATATCACATATATACGTATAGCAACGATAGCATTCACACATACTTCTAATCTATTATATTCATCATTCTCTGAACTTTGGGTCCTAACCCCACTTTTGCTGCGCTACTCTGACCATTTCATTTCATGTCATTGTCATGCATCAAACATTTAATCATGTCATTCACAATATAATAACATAATAATGCAATATTAAACATTCAGAAATCTAACATGTGTGTGTGCACAAGACCTCATTGCTCCTCCGTCCAAGCTGGCGCATCCCTCTCGTGCTTATCACCTACATATATATAAGAAAAACGTCAGTAACAAGCGTTACTGGTCCGGAAAATAAAATAACTATAACAAACTGGCTATGAGAGCAAACTCTCATCTGAAAGCAAACATATACTTCCTCAAGAACACTCTGAAGGGCACTACTGAGGAGCCACTGGGCTGCAGACCCGGTAGCATCCCGAACTTACTGCTCTGCTGCTGGTACTGTGCTACTCTCAGCACTTCTTTTTCAGTACTTCTCGTGAAACTTTATCCTAAGCCCTCTCCTTACCTCCATATCTCTCCTGGCCTTGAGCACGAAGGCCGAGTACTCTCAGGCAGTCGCCTTTAGTACCCTTTGAACCACAAGTCCGGACATGCGCTGTACTAAACAGTACCCGTAAACCTCCACGTTCTCCGGGTGTGAGGAACTCAAACGCGGAGTTGTCAGGATCCCTCGGGAATGGAACAGTCCGCTGGCACTAATCCAGAGCCCGCTTTGACTGTCACGGCATCCTCTGCATGGTACGTGCAGTCGGTTTCTCCATCTCTCGTCTCACTGAAAACTCGATAAAACTATATATATAGGCCTGGGAAGGGATTCATATAATAGGCCCGAAGGCAACTTGTGGTGGATCTTGTTTTCGAAATCATCCTCGAGGGATCTCATCCTCGAGGGGTTATTAATCCGGAAATATTCGATTAAATGGCCCGAGTTAAGTGGGATCCGATAAAACGCCACTTAACCCGCCCTGCAATAATAAAATAAACATACAATGGAAGAGCGTAAAACAAGACGAGTCCTAAACGGACCTGGTGGAAGCTCCAAGCGTGTCATCGCGCCTAGGCGGCGAGCTCCTACTTCGTACCTACACATCAAAACTAGATACTAACGCCCGCTAACTAAATGATGCATCAAACTCAACAAACATCACACAATATGAATAACATCCATCAACATAACAATCAGAAAATCATAAAACTAATTAATCCTAGCTCATCCTATTCATACTAATTTTATTATATTTTCCTAAGTTACATTACTCGATTAGCATGCTCAACTCGATCTACCTCATAAGATTACTTATTATTCATTCTCCCTTAATCTCATCATACAACTTATCATTTCATCCCTAATTAGTCATTAATCACCTCATGTAACTTATCACTATCAATCACATCAATAAATCAATCCTACAATAAATCAATCCTAGCATGCTGTGCTAGCACTCATCATCAATTTTAAATAAATCGATCGGAGGTAATTATACCTCACGTCGTCGGCGATCGGCGATCGGCGACGGTCCTGCCGCGCGTCTCGGAGCTCAAATTCGGCGCTCATCGGCGTCCGAAGCTCGATCGGGCTCCACTGGGCGAGCCCCGCGGAAGATCCGGTGATTTCCGGCGAATTCCAGAAATTCCGATTTTCCGGCGGTTTTCCGGCAGCTGCTGGCGGTTTTCCGGCGACTTCCGGTGGTTTTCCGGCGTCAATCGCCGCGCGACGTCTACTGGTTGGAAAGGGGTCGTGTTGGGTACCCTCGGAACCAGCTCGGCGAGCCCGACTCATCTACGAGGTCGACGCGGCCAACGGAGGTGGCGGCTCGCCGGAAAATCCCTAAAACAGAGCGGCGGCGTGGTGGTGTGGAGATCCGGCCGGGATGGGCGGCGCTGGCCACCGTTCCGGTCGGGGAGGGTCACTGGGTGGTCGCTCATGCCGAGGCGACCACCTGATCATGGCGGCGATGGTCGCCGGCGGCGAAATCGACGGCGCGACGAAAAGTTGGCCGCGGCGCTATGCTCGACGATTCCGGCGTCACGGCGGCCCGATGGTGGCCGGGCCTGGTCGGGGCGGCAGGGCGACGGCGTCGCCGAGCTGGGCGGCGTCGGTCGACGGCCGGGCGGCGCCGACAGCGGCGGCGGTGGCGCGCGAACGGGGGCGGCGCGGCACGAGGGTTTGGGCGTGAGGGAGAAAACGTCGGGGTTGTGTGTGGTGGCAAACTCGTAAATAATACTTGACTCGTCTCCGGCTCGAGTCAAGTATCATAACTAACTCGTATTAAATCCTAAAAAATTTCATAAAAATCGGGAAAAATCCCGTAAAATCAAACAACACCAAAAAAATTATAATGACATGCTCTAGAACTATCAACCCACCCAAACTGCCCGAACGCGTCCTAACGCGATAAACGGCCTAATATTAATTCTACGATCCACTATATATAAAAGTAATAAAAAAATGACTGGCATACTCTCATATATCTGATAACTCATTCTGTTCTGCTGTATTCATGACGTTATCATCATATATTTGGGTACGCATGACCCTCATAGCTCATACACGAGACCGGCATCGGCTCGGTACACGTGTCCTGAAACTGACTCAACTCGAAAAATAACGGTCGACCCGACCGGTTCTGAATATAAAACCCTAACTCGAATCGTGGGTTTTACAACATGTGTGCAAGTACCCTGACAACTCAATCATTTAAGTTCTCATTTACATATAATACTATTAGTTCATAAATAATTACATAATCAAACTAGTGCATAAGAGCTAACTCTCATGTTAAATAAAATTAATCATATATTTATTTATTAAAAGCACTCATAAGGGCACTAATTAGAAGTCATAAACTTTGGCTTGAATAGTGTCTCATGCTGACTCATCAGATGCCTCGGCATTTTCAAAATATCCCACGCTCTGAAAAATTAATTATTCTAAAGTTATCTACATCCTCGGTATAATTCTTAGCCCTGAGGACAAAGATTCAATACTCTCAGGCAGACACCATCAATACCCTTAAATCCACAAGTTTAGACATGCTATACATTATAATACTCATAATCCTCCATACTTCTCTAGGTTTGAGAAATTCAAAATGTCGAGTTATCAGGATTTCCTGAGAATGGAACGACATGCTCACCAATCAAGAGTCCGCTTTGACTGACATGTGTACTCGAGTTGACTTTTCCCTTCTCTCACATCTCACTTAAACTCAAGGGATTTCATCCTCGAGGGTTATTAATCTAAAAATACAATCGACTAAATGACTTATGTGGAGTGGGATATGATAAATCCACCACTCGACACGTCCGCTTATCTGTTAAATCAAATCACAATAGAATAGAAGATCAAACCAGAAGCGAGTCTTAAACGAACTTGGTAGAAGCTCTAATCATGTTTATGCACTTAGGCAGCGAACTCTTACTTTGTACCTACACATCAAATTTAAAAAGTAACGCCCACTAACTAATTGATGCATTCACACATCCTAAATAACTTACTCATCAGCCCTATTCACATCATGGTTATCTAAATTATATTGCAATTAATTAGAAACTTATACTTAATTTACCTAATTAGGTCATTAACTTTTATTTTATATCATTCAAATCATGAAAATTCATTTTTATTTACAATCGAAGTAATTAATCATGTCAATCAATCAAATCCTAATATGTCATGCTAATAATCATCCATTTTAAATAGTTAGGTCAAAGGTAATTATATATCGCGTCATCCAAAATCGGCAACGATTAGAGTTTGGTCGTGCATTTTGGGACTCGAATTCGGCATTCGGCAGTGTTCGAAGTTTGATTGGGCTTAACAGGATGAATTCGGCAACAATTTAGCGATTTCCTACGACTTGGGTTTTCCATCGGCTTTTTTCGGTGGTGTGGTCGTGGTTGTGAGTTGGTATTGGCTCGGTGACATCGACACAACCACGGTGGAAGTGAGGGCAATAGTGGCAGCGACAATTGCCAATGGTGGTTGTGGGTCACTTGAATTGCTTGATCGGCCTTGTGCCGGTCTTGTCGACGACACATGACAAGGGGAAGGGTTTGTCTGGGTCGATGGGGCAGCAACGGCGACACGGTGATGGAGGAGTGGCGTGGCTGGCAGCGAAGTCGACTTCCTCGAGTCGTGGTGGCCAGGTGGCAGCCGGGATGGTGGGAGATGGCTCGGAGACGCTCTGGTGAAGTTCGGTTGTGCGTTAGGGTGGCAATCGGGGAGGAGGGGAGGAAACTTCGTGGGGAAGGGTTGGGTGGCAATCTTGTAATTAAAAGTTGACTCGACCCTGATTAAAATAAAAAATAATAACTAACTTTTAATAAATTACAAAAAAAATTTAAAAAAATATGAAATAATACCATAAAATATAATATAAACAATAACATCAAAATAACATGTTCTAAAACTAATAACTCACCCAAACCTAACCACTAAACTACTATCTAATACATCATAATATGCTATTCGGCCTAAAAATAATTCTATAATGAAATATATAAAAATAAAAAAATAATTAATATAGTGTCTTATACTTTGATAACTCATTTCTCATTATTTTTTTAACCTTATTATTATATATTTTGGTACACTTAACCCCCATCACTTATAATACACGGTCAGCCTTGACTCAACACAAATGTTATGAAACTGATTCAACTCAAATTAACAACTAAACCGACTAATTCTATTGATGCAAGGCTAGAACAAAATCTTTTGTTGTGGGAGATAGACACCTATTTTTTGTATTGAAATCAATAAAATGGTGGGATTCTACATTGGATGCTCTATCTTCGACAAATGAACGCCAGTCGATTTATTTCAATTTATTTACCTTTATTCGGGCCCAGTGATTATAGGCAATTAAAAATCCCAATTCAATGCTCTATTTTTAACAATTTCAATTATAAACTCACACAAGAGTATAAAACTTAAATTTATACCACAATAAAAAAAAACATAGATCGAACAAAAGATTACAACGGATTGAAGCCCAATCATGCCACAAAAATATCATAATCGTGAAAGTCAATGCCGTAATTTTCGAGATTTGCAAGGTGTCGAGTGCTTTATCTTTTAACACATAAATAATCATGAACCGGTGCCCCACCTGCTCCCCACCGGCTACTCCCGGTGACCCTCTCTCAGCCCCGCCGCCGGCGATCGGCGTCTCCATTTCGCCGACCATCGGCACCGCCGGCCACTCACTCCTCCGCTTCCTCGTTTCCGCTCGTCCATTGTGGCGAGAGCGGTGCCGGTTCCCCGTTTTTGGCGCTGCTTTCTGAGCTGCCTGTTCGGGGCGGGGGAGGTAAATTCTCCCGGGATTGGGGGTTTTGGGCTGAGAGCTTTGTGGAATGCGGTTGCTTTGGTCGGCGATTGGTGGCTTCGTTTGAGCTGTGCTGGAAGGATGATTGCATCTATTGTAAGTTTTTTGAAGTTGAGATTTTTTGATGTTTTCTGAAGTGCTGTGCAATGCTTTTTGTTTTGGTATAGGTTATTGGAAGTAAAAATGTTAGTTTTGCTTGTTGTGGTTCCAATTTGAGCGTTTCTGGCATGTTCTTATGGAGGAATTGAGAACATTTTCAAGCTTTGCTGTTGAAAAGATGTAAAAATGGTTCTTTTTTTACAGTCCTCGTAGCTAGTGAACTTACTTGTCTGGAAGCTGATTGGCGTACCTCGCTCAATTTTTAGTGCTATTAAGAACAAGGGAATTTTTGGCGCTTCAAGAAGGTTGACATTGTATTGGAGGTCGGTTTGCCAAAGTTTTGTCTAGCACGGAATGTGTTTTAGCTTAGCTTGAAGTCGGATTATCGACTGTGTTAGAAAAATTGCTTTGGTAGTAGTAGTAGTAGTACAATGTCAGGTGGTCCGAGGGAGCGATCCATGAATGTGTCAGATGCAGAGGCTAGGCAGGTGCTTGGACCTGCAGGAAACACAGATGGATCAGTACCGGCTCGGAAACCATTTTTGAGGCCTACGTGCAAAGTGGAGAGAAGGATTCCTGGTCTGGCAAAGGAGGAGAAGAAAGCAGCCATGTTACCTCTTGGGGGACGTTCACCACCGTCTCCAGTGTCATGTTTAAGGGTTCCTTCGATTTTGAGGCATGAACAGTTCCTACGTTCAAACTTATCACCCAATGCGTCTTGCTCTTCAGAAGCTTCTACCGATTCGGCGCAGAGCTCGTCTTCTTCAGGAAGGGTCGCTAGAACAAATGCCATGGGTCTGCAACGCAAGAAGCTGTCAGTCCTTAAGTTGAATAAGAACGTTTCTGACAATGCCTCAGTATGTTCTGAAGATAACCTTGGATCCACTAAAAAGAGGTGTGCTTGGGTCACCCCAAATACAGGTGAGTTTCACTCGAGTTTAATTTGAGAATGGATTTATGGAGCTTAGCACTTCCCAGTGCCAGTATCTGTGGATTGTTTAATAAACCGTTGTTTCTACAGGTACTGTTTTTAGAAAAAATTGAAATCAATTTCATTTTACACTTATCTTTTTCATATGGGTGTATGAAAAATGGGAAGTAGTGATAGGCATGAGCTGATTTGTGGTTTCTCCATCTCTCACTTATTTCTGAATACAAGCTTGCTGAATAGAGGCTTACAGCATGATGTTCTAATTGTCACATGAATTTGCTATATTTGATCACTCTGACCACTACTTGATGTACTTGGCAAGCGAGTGCGGGAATCTACCTCTTTGGGATTTTCAAAACTCCTAGTGGAACCAATTCTCAGGATTACATGACCGCACCATGTTTAACCTACAATGTTCACGGGTTACAATAGCTGGGAGAGTTCTTTCTTGGCAAGTTCAGTAGTCTTCTTATTATGCCCAACATTCTGCCCTCTGAATGATGCCACATTTTTTGCAGTGAGGGGGCACTGTTGTGGTCTTGTGAAAAATGAAAATAAAAATATTAATATTTCTTTTTCCTTGTGTTTAAAATGTGATTTATTGTGTTCTTACACACAAAACTTAATTAAAATTTTCGCGCAGATCCTATATACGTTGCATTTCATGATGAAGAATGGGGAGTTCCTGTGCATGATGACAAGTAAGCCATTAAATAGTGAATATTAGGTGACTAGCTCAGAAAAGGATGCTCTTGTATTCTTAACCTTGTAGCATGGATTATTTTGTGCAGGAAGCTGTTTGAGTTGCTGGTGCTATCAGGAGCATTGGCTGAACTTACATGGCCAAATATTCTAAGCAAAAGACATGTCTTCAGGTATTATCATCCTGTCAGTCATTTCTCTATGGAGTGACCTCGAATGAATTTTCTCAATTTGCATATCTATGCAGGGAGGTGTTCAGGGATTTTGACCACGCCTTGGTCTCCAAGATGAATGAGAAGAAAATTGTTGCCCCTGGAAGCATGGCTGCATCGTTATTATCCGTGCCAAAGTTACGAGCAATTATTGAAAATGCACGACAAATAGTCAAGGTAATTTCTTTGCCTTTTTTTTTATTAAGCACTCTGTCAATTAGGATATAATCAACTGAAACCTAGCAAGAGGATGCTTCAAATACATCTGGAATTTTTTCGCTAAGAGGGACTTTCTAATGCGACCAGCAAGTTATATTTTCATATGTCTAGTCTCCTTGCCTCCCTGTATTTTACTCTTTCAGTATGATATCTACTCTAATATCTAAATGTGACATTTTCAGAAATAATTCCATCTTCATTATCTTTCTATTCTCAATACTTTGTTCAATTTTCGTCTTTGTCCCTGTTTTCATGTAAAGCAAGGCAAGTTTTATAAGTTAATGGGATAGAACTATAAGACCAGAATAATGTAATTGTGGTCAAATTTCTCGTGACCATCAATGTATTAAAATCATTCCCCCAAATGGTGCAGATTGTAGAAGAATATGGGTCATTTGATACTTACTGCTGGAGCTTTGTTAACTGCAAGCCTATCGCGGGCAGATTTCGCTATCCTCGCCAGGTTCCTGTGAAGACTTCAAAGCGGAATCGATAAGCAAAGATTTAGTGAGAAGAGGATTCCGAAGTGTGGGACCAACGGTCATATATTCTTTCATGCAGGCGGCCGGAATTACCAATGACCATCTCATCAGTTGCCACAGGTTTGAGGAGTGTATGGCTCCTCCGAGAGAGTACGAAGACAACAAGATTGTTGAGGAGAAGAAGAATAAGACCGTAGATGATAATGAAAGTACTGTGCTCGACATGGCTATTCGCGAGTCAGACATTTCCCAGGAATGCCCA
The DNA here is from genome assembly GCA_033002965.1 of Piper betle. NCBI lineage: Eukaryota > Viridiplantae > Streptophyta > Magnoliopsida > Piperales > Piperaceae > Piper > Piper betle. The sequence continues at coordinate 113,240 of JAURVB010000325.1, forward strand.
TGAATTGTGATGTAGAAGGGAGGTGATCATAATTCCTACAGCTGAGTTTAGGCTTTTTTCGAAGCGTTTCAGTTGAACTGGTTTATGTACATAATGTGCCCCATCTTTTCCCTTCCTTTGTAGATTATCATCTTGATGGATAAGAACATGTATGTAGACTGCTTGCCTCTGTTGTTATATATTCATTAGTTCATCTTGGATAGATTGATTTAGTATGCTCTGCTATATTCTATTGGTTCCAAAACTAGCAGCCGTGTGTAATCACATTTGGACTTGCAAAATATTGTCCAAATTTTCCATTTCCTTGGTTGGAATTAAACCACATGTTGCATTTCCTTTCTCCAAAGTCTTCCCCAATAGAAAGTCAACATTGAGGAGATATTGTCTGGTTGGAATTGAACCACATGTTGCATTTCTTTTCTCCAAAGTCTTCTACAATAGAAAGTCAACATTGAGGAGATATTGTCTGGTAAGTGATAAATGGCGATCCTCGTCAAAGTAGTTTTAAATACTGCATTTGTATGTTTGACTTTTGTATTGTCTTAATGGGTATCTTTTGTATTGTCTTAATGACTTTTGTAGTGTTTGACTAGCTGGTATTTGTTATACCACCTCTTTCTCTCAAATTGGGTATGGTTTTGACTTTTGTATTGTCTTAATGGGTATCTTTTTTTATGGTTTTTTTGTGTTCAAAACAAAATATTTTAACCTGATATTTAATTAAATACTCTTAACATATATTTTAATGTCCAGTAAAATGTATTATCTACAATTATAAAATGTAGTTAAACCGGATCTAACCAATTGAATCAAATATAACTTGTACCAATTATAAATTTGGTATAGTAATTGTTACTATTTTAGAAACAATAATTTTGGTATAATAATAAATCTAATATTTAAAACTTTAGAATGTTTGATTATGTTGGTAAAATAGCCCATGGGTTGCTTGATTTGCTTTTTTTCTTATGTACAATTAGGTGATATGTCATGGCATGCGAGTAATATTAAGATAGGCCAATTATTTTGTATAATTTTTATGTTATAATAATTTGATATTTAAAGATAGATTTTAATTTTAAAAATTTTAATTTTCAAGATAATTTTAATTAAGAAGATAAGTTATAATAATTTGATTTATTAAATATCTTATTTTTAAAAAGAGGGCCATTTTTAATAGATCTTTTATTAATAAGATTATATTATATTGATCATGCGCTTCTCTCAATAAAAGGTTGTTTCCAAGATATGGTATTTGACAAATGATTGGATTTCTTCACTTCCATGTAGTTCATCACAGTGACTTCTCATCCACTTCGATTGTTCCCTATTCTCTTCCCTCCCATTCACTTGATACAGAAAAAGGCCTTGTCTTGGGTAATTAGGATCCATACAAAACGAAGCTTTCACCACTGGACATGCCCTCCAATACTTACAGGTATATGATCCCTTTTATAGGTACAGTTATCATTAATTTATAGAAGCACTCAAACACTCAACAGAGGATGGTTACAACAGACAAAAAGAGCACAACTTGCATGCCAAATTTATTGGGTTTATCCCACGTCAAATTTTTCTAAGTGCTTTTGTGAGCCGGCCCAACAGAATAGAGGGCTTTGAGCTCTCTTTCAGAAGGCCCTTAAAGCGTCTGTCATGGAAGGAGAAGACTCAGAGCGGCCAACTCCTACTCGTGGTCAGTCTCCTCTCTATCTATCACAACTCACCCACCTTACCCTCTTGTTGTCATGCTATCTAATTTTTCTTTAAAAGGAATTCTTGCTTTGATTTTGTCTGTATAATTAGCTCTACATGTGAGCTTCTTTTGTTTAATTTTTTGAAGGCTTTCTGAAGTTCTTCTTCAATTTGTCACGTGAATTTCGATTGAACAATCAGGTTTTTTCAGAAAGTTCATATGTTGAAGATGTTGAAGATAAAGTTAGGTGCCTAATGCTTTTGAGAATTTTTTTCCCCCATTTTTTCTCTCTTTTTTTCCCTATTTAATCTTCTTGTTTAAAAGCAATATCATATAATTTAATCATTGAGCAATGTTCTCCTGCTTACAATCATATGCATTAGTTAACTATTTTTATACTGCTAATGTTTGCTTTGCTACAGCACCAATTACTTCAAAAGCAGCAGACTTTATAGCCAAACTAGCTACTCAAGCATGGAAGGTATACACAAGCAAGCCAATCTCATACTGGGTTTTGCTTCTTCTAAGCAGTGGAGCAATGTTGATTGCATTCACAGCATCAAATCTCCTATCTCGTCTCTACTTCAGCAATGGTGGGAAGAGCAAGTGGATCATTTCATGGGTTGCAGTTGCAGGCTGGCCAATCTCTGCCTTCCTCCTAATACCTATATATCTCTTCAAGCACATACCACCCACACCCTTGACTATGAAGCTCACCCTTTCTTACATAGTCTTGGGATTTCTATCTGCTGCTGACAATCTCATGTATGCTTGGGCATTTGCTTACTTATCTGCATCCACTGCTTCCTTGGTTGCTTCCTCTTCCCTCATCTTCTTCGTTGTTTGGTTACCTGATCGTCAAGAACAAGATCTACATCTCCACTCTAAATGCCATTGTCATTGTAACAGCAGCAGTTGTGATCATAGCATTAGACTCAAGCTCAGACAGGTACCCGGGTGTGACAAGTGCACAATATGCGTTGGGGTTCTTCTTGGATGTGTTGGGCTCTGCTCTCCATGGCCTAATATTTGCTCTTTCTGAGCTGGTCTTCTTGAAGCTGTTGGGCAGGATATCCTTCCATGTTGTGCTTGAACAGCAGGTCATGGTCTCTCTATTTGCATTTTTATTCACCAGCATTGGGCTTGTTGTGAACAGGATTTTCAGGGTATGGGAAGGGAAGCTTTCTCCTTCAAGGGTGGAGAAGCTTCATATTACATGGTGATCATTTGGGGTGCCATTAGTTTCCAGCTTGGGATCTTGGGAGCCACGGCTGTGTTGTTCTTGGCATCAACCATGCTTGCAGGTGTTCTCAATGCTGTTCGAGTTCCGATCACCAGCGTTGCAGCAGTAGTTCTGTTCCATGATCCCATGAGCAGTTTCAAGATCCTCTCCCTTGTCCTCACTGTTTGGGGCTTCGGATCTTACATATATGGTCATTCGGCAACTAAAGCCACGTAAAATTTTCATCTCAAAAACTAGTTTTTCAGAGCTTTTCTGGTTTGTTTTCTGTACCAAAAATCCAAGGATGTTAATTTATTTTTAGTTCAAGGATGTTAAAATTCAACGGAAGTGAGTGATCACCAGTTGATCTTGCTTTAATCTCAATTTACGTTTATGACTTTCTACACTGGGGATGGAACGACTGATAAATTGCACACTAAATGTGTACTCAGAGAATGTACCAACCCATCTCACATCAACAAACACATCAAAGATTTGGTGTGGACTGAGTTGAAAAATGCTTTTTTTGAAGGTACTAACACTCGTTTGACATTTTCAAAACCCTTTTTCAAAATTCTTAAATGTCTTTCTCACCAGTATTATCAAAGATCAGTGTTCATACTAGTGCAAAAAAACATCTATTCATCTTTAAAGACCCATCTCAGTAGACATTTAATGTCAAAATTCACAACCGAGTAGTGGCTATAAAACTGAGTAAAGTGGTCAGTTGTTTCTTATTGATTCAGCTCAATGCAAAGTTCTACACTGATTGACTAGTACGATTTAAATGGTTACAAATTGGTGTTGAAGACAATCTGCAACAAAGGGAAACTAGTCCAAACGTCGAAGAAGGTACTCAACTTCAACAAGCTTTGTTAATGGCATCACCCACTCCCATACAGCCGGGAAACCACCTTTGGATCGATCTTATAGTTGCTCTCGTTCTTGTCGGTAAGCGTTACTTCCTGCCCAAACACCATAGCCTTCTTCTCCACCCTTCTTTTCACCATCTCTTCCACACTTTCAAATGTTAAGAGCTTCATCAGAGCATCTCTGTTCTACAATTGCAAAAATTCCACCAAACTTCCCATTTGTTCAATATTTTTAACACTCCCAAATGTTAAAGACAGACATAAATGCGACATGCTCACCTGAGATTCAATAGCAGGAACATAGTCTTCCTGTGATTCTCTAAATTTAACCTCGGCTACAAGCAGCCCATAATGAATCCTCCTAGAAAGAGCCTGTGAGAAACAAATATGCATTAAACAAGGCTACCATATTATTAATGCGTGCTGTCTGATCAATAAAATTATGACTATGCCTACCTGCAAGCATGTAAGATCACTTGCTGCAGTGGATGAGTAGTTGCTGTCATCTCCCTTGCCACAAAACAAGGGAAGCAACTGATTCACATACATGTCCCATATTTGATTGTTCACATTGATGGAAGCAGAAGCTGGATGCAACCCCTACATTCAATTTGCAACTCAATCATCTCCAATTCATTGATGGAAAGAGAAGTTATTAGATCAGAAAGGCTTACCTTTGAATAGTTAGGCAGCCTTGATGGTGGCAATCCATTTGGGAAAAAGGCACGCTCTTCCAGGTTTTCATACCGACCAACCTGTAGAATTCATAAATCCACCAACATAGCAAATACTCTTCCATATAGACATACCAAGGTCATATAGCGTAACACACAAACGTCAAGAGAAAAGAAGAGATTTTTTCAGTGATCATCATTCAAATCAAACAGCAACCCAATTCACACAACCTTATAGATTTGGAGAAAAGAATGAAAACAAAGACTTAGAAAGCTCACCTTGGCATGAATGGCTTCGGTTTCTCTGACAACAAATTCGAGCAAGGAGCGGCCAACTCCACCATGAAGAGCCTTGTCATAAACAGGACGATTGAGAGGGAACCTCGCCCGCTCGATGAGACCGAAGACAATGGTATCCTCTATCCGGATCAAGGCATCTCGGATCGAATCCAAGGTGAAGGAACCAGCATCCCCCTCCACACTGCAAAAAAACCCATGTCAGAAAAACCATGATCCAACCAAAAAACAAGGTATGCATGCCGGAGAAGATTGAGAAGCTCACCTGGGCATGGGAGCAGCCATGTTTGCGACGGGGAGGAGCAGGAATGGTACAAGACAAGACAAGAAAGAGGAGGAGGTGGGGATGAACACAAGTTCCATTTGTAAAATCTAGCGGGACTAGATTTTTGGTGTCAGTTTTCTGAGTGCCATGCTATCATTGGCTGTTAGAAACTTTTCTCTTTTGTTTGTTTTACCAAATTTCAATTGGTCGGACGAGAGGTGAGTGGACTTTGATGCAAGTTTGGGATCCAACATGAATGCTTTACTTCCGAGGCAACCGGTGTGATCCACATTAATGTTGGGTGAAGAAAATTGGGAACTTTGATTTGGTCCAACGTAAGAAGAACAAAAATATATACATACATCACATTATAGATGATGATTATTTAAACCGTTAATAATCTTGGGTTGAGATCACTAAGCTTTCAGCCAGGTCAAATTTGACTCTAACGCGGAAAAGTTTGAACATTATTCAATATATATATATATATATAATTTTATTACATATCACTTAGAAATAAAGTTGATTACGGAGATTAAATAGTCCAATTTCGATCGAATTATACACTAATCAGCTTGTTCAAGAAAAAATAATTATATTATCATATAAAATCATCATTATAATATAATTATATTTACTTAATTTTTTATATTTTATGTGAATGGTTACAGAATTATATTTAATATTTAATGTAAATTATCAAACTTTGAGTCCGAACTTAGGGGGAGGTTTACAAATCGGGCCAGCCGAATATCAATCCCCAGCATTTCGTAATTGGGCCGACATCGAGGCCCAATCAGAAATGGGCCTCAGACGTGGGCCGTGGTTAGCGGAGAAACCGTGATTCACTCCCACGCAACCCCTTTCTCTCTCTCTCTCTCCTCCCATTCTCCGACGGCCGACGAGCTTGTAGAGGAAGAAGCGGCGGCGGCGGCGGCGGCGTTGAAGGCGGCGGAGGAGAAGATGTCGGACGAGGAGCACCACTTCGAGTCGAAGGCCGACGCCGGCGCCTCCAAGACCTACCCCCAGCAGGCGGGCACCATCCGCAAGAACGGCCACCTCGTCATCAAGGGCCGCCCCTGCAAGGTCTACTCCGTTTCTTATTCGATTGTTTGGGATTTTATGTTATTTTATTTTATCTTCGTATCTAATGTACAATCTAGGTTTGTTTTTGCTGTGGGTGTTGGTTTGATCGATTTAGGTCGAATTTGTGGATAGTGCGTCGATCCTTAAATCAAATGGAGCTGCGATAATCGGTGTATGTTGTCGGTTTGTGAGTTGGTGGGATGATTGCGCTTGGAATTGTTCTTTTCGTTTCCGTATCTGTGCACAGTATAGGTAGAATTTATGCGTAGCTGTTGTAGTCGTTTATTGGTGGTTGGATATTGTGTGGTTCGTCGAGTGGAGCTGCGATTATTTACATGTCGATCTTGTTTATATTGATGTGTGTGTGTGTGTTTTTTTTTTTGATCGTTTTAGGCTAGTTGAATTTATTGATATTGTGTCGATCCTCAATTGGAATTATAGTTGTGATAATTAGAATAGGTTGAGGTTTTGTGAGTTATTGGGATAATTACATGTGGAATCATTTTTTTTTCGTATCTGTGTACAGTATAGGTATGTTCTGGATGTTCATTTGATTGTTTTAGGTCGAATTTATGCGTTTCTCTCGTGGTAGCTTCTGGTTAGGTGTTTTGTCATTTCTGGAATGGAGCTGTTAATATTTTGGGAGTTATTGGGATTTATTTGTGTTTAGGATCATGCTTCTTGTATATGTGCTCAATCCCGGTGTGTTTTATGGGTAGGTGTTGCTTCGATCCTAAATATGGTGCTGTGATAATTTATATGTTGTTATTTTGTGAGTTCTTGGGATTAATTGCAGTTGGATCTGTGTAAAATCAGGGTGGGTTTTGTGATGCTTATGTTTTGTATTTTGATGTCTTGGTTGTTAAGTTGGTTAATGTTTGGTAGGGGAATGATAACAATCACATTAAGTTTGAAATGATGGCATTATAGTTGTATCTCTTGGGCATCTTATTGATGGCTATTCTCTTTGTGTGTAAAAAGTGTTGACAGTTATTTGATTTCACATCTTATAAATGAGCAATGTTTTGTTGCTTTGAACAGGTTGTTGAAGTATCAACGTCTAAAACTGGAAAGCATGGACATGCCAAGTGTCACTTTGTGGCCATTGACATTTTTACAGGCAAAAAGCTTGAAGATATTGTGCCGTCCTCCCATAACTGTGATGTAAGAGACATCTGATTTCCTCTTTGCAATGGTTAAGGTTCACTTATTAGGTGGGGATGATTGTTGATAATTTTTTCCAGGTTCCCCATGTCAACCGTACTGATTATCAGCTGATTGATATTTCAGAAGATGGTTTTGTAAGTCCTGGTATTTTAGAAATTGGCACATACTTTCATGTTCTTAATCTGTGAAAGTTGACAGTTGATTTTTCGCGTAGGTGAGCCTTCTGACTGAAAATGGCAACACCAAGGATGATCTAAAACTCCCCACTGACGAGAACCTTCTTAGTCAGGTGCTACTTGCAAAGCTAATGCATTATTGCGGATGCAATTATTTTCATCTTTCTAGATCTTCCTTAGTTCGATGCTGGAGACTCTGGTTGCAGACTCATCTATTGCTCAAGTTGGCCTTTCTTTGTGTCTGAAAATTATTATATTTTGCTGCATTTCACACCTCTTCATTTGCTATGTACTTTTTGGGTTTATTGTTTGGTTATGTTACATTTTGCATCAGGCAGGGCCTTATAGATTCAGCATATACTGTGTTGGAAAATGCGAATTGTATTTTTTTTACTGAAGTTTGAAGTTTAATTATTTGTTATTCTTTTTGTGATCTCTGAATTCTGCTAGTATCATATTTTTCAATCTCAGATCAAGGCCGGTTTTGAGGAGGGGAAGGATCTTGTGGTGTCCGTCATGTCTGCCATGGGAGAAGAGCAGATTTGTGCTCTTAAAGACATTGGCCCTAAGAATTAATACAGGCGAAAGTTTCCGATTGGTTTGCTGTGTTCAACAGTTTTAAGTTTCCTGAAAAATGAGTGAGACTTGTTAAATGGTGATTGTCTAGCTGTTTTTTCTGGTCGTTATGTTAAGTGACAATAAATTGATGGCTATGGGGGAGAATAGTTTATGTAATGTACTGCAACATATGCTGAGTGCTATATTACAGCTTTGTTGGCCCTTGATATTTTACAAGCCTGACCATCTTCTTTTGCATCAAATGGGAAGCTTGTGATACGGATAACTGTCGAAACTTCTTTCTTATGACTCTACACATTGGCCTTTGTTATTTTTCCTCCTCCGCTATGTTTTCAGGGGATCTCACTATCCATTTTTCTTTATTTTACAGGTGGTGCATGTCTGTTTCATTTCATACATTGACTGCCCTATCTTAAAAGCTTTAGATATCAGGGGCGATAAGATTATATTGTTATATATTTGGCTCAGTTATTATTATTGCTGTTTCAATATGAGTTAATACTTGTCAACGTCACAATTCAGATAAAACTCATAGGCATCCTTTCTATTCATCATTTTTATATGGTTGTGTTCAATGCCCATGCCCAATTTCGACTTTCCTTCTATCTTAGTAGAGTTAAAATGCGTTGTTCCTTAAACGCAGTCGAGTATTATATCTTATTTCATTCGACGTGGCTTCACATGATTGGACGTTAGATTTATTTATTTATTTCTAAAATTAATGTCAAAAATTTTTTTATGGAGGTAATAATATATTGATTTCTGATCTGACACAAGCTATCCAAAAATTCCAACGTCATGAAGACGACGTCCCAAGTCCCATGCATTCCACAGAAGCCGTCAATTATGGACTTCGTCCTCGAAAGAACAATGACGTAGCGCATGCATGTAACCTTCATGACTCTCTTTTAACTTTCGTTTAATATATATACTCTAAATAATATTTTTATTTTGTTACTTCGAATTTTGCAAACTCACTGCAAAGTTGCCGGCCTCTTTGTATGTTGTACATTAATTAAATTCTTCATATTAACTGTGTCAGTTTTATGTTTTCTACAGACCATAAGCATTGCAATGTGTCAAGTCTTAGCTCCCTTGATTTGATGTACAACAAGGTTATTGGATGGTTGTTAGACTCATAATTACTGATGGATGAAACTTGCTTATAATGCAATTTTCTTACTTTCTAAGCAACATCAACAACCAACTAATCCTGAATGATTTGAACAAAACGGGTGTGTTCTAGTCCTTTTTAAGTTTATTATGTAATCTCTCTCGTTTGCCGCTAATCATCTTATCTTCAACGATAAGATCAAAGTGAGTGTAGCTCACAACGGCAAAACAAAATAAGTGGATCTTTAGACACTACACTCACCAAATTGGTCCATTCTCACGTCAATAAATTATTGAAGAAGCTCGTCTGGGTCCCCCTCCCATGGCCCCCCAATGACATAGACCAAGATATATACCACCACGCCAACTTTCATACCGAAAACCTATCAATCGCCAGAACCAAATACACAACCAAAGTTTTGTTGTTGATCAACTTCACTTTCATTTCATTCCGGTTGAAGAATCTAATCCCAATCCTGTCTTTGGTCAAGCATTGGTTTTGCGAGGAAGAACCCGGGGAGGGTGAGCTGCTCCCAATAAAGAATTCGCTTGGGCAAGTGGCCATGGCAGACTTTGCCCGCATAAAGATGAAGACTTTACAACGAGCCATGGCAAGGAGTCGTCCCCGTTTATAAACAACACGCAAGGTAGCAGCAAACAGTTGCCAATCGCATTAGATTCATGTTATTGGAATGGGCTTCTGAATCGTCCTCTGTTTATGATTGATAGATTCGATTACATTTTTTTTTCAGGTAAGTATGAATTCTCCATCTGGGTTTTCCAATTGTAACAAGTTGATACGATTTTGATCTTCTCAAATTTCGATTCTTTGCTTGTGATTGAGGACAGATAGATATTGGGTGGTTGTTGCTTGTCTCTGAATCATCCCCTGTTCTTGGCTGTTTGATTGAATGATTGAATATCTAAACTGGGTTGCTGAGAATGTGATCTTCTGAAAATTAGATTCCTCGTTTCCGATTGAGCTAAAATGGTAGCTAACTCAGTTTTCCGATTGGATTGTTTGTGATGTTCGGATCTGAAAGACTCCATTTTTGATAGCTTGTTGTATCTCTGAATTGAGCTTTTGCATAGAAGGAAAGAGGAGGAGGAAGAGGAGGAGAGGCGGCGGCCATGGCAGCCAAGGCGAGGGGGAGGGTGCGGTTCAACGTTGGGGGGAAGGTGTTCGAGACGACGTCGACGACGCTGGCCAACGCCGGCAGGCAATCCATGCTGGGCGCCATGCTCGACGAGCACTGGAACGTTGCCCCCGACACGCCGGCGGAGTACTTCGTCGACCGGAACCCGCGCTGCTTCGCCGTACTCCTCGACCTGCTCCGCACCGGCCACCTCCACATCCCCCCTAACCTTCCCGACAAGCTCCTTTCCAGGAGGCGGCCTATTACGGCCTCCTCGACCACGTCCGGGCGGCGAGATGGGGGACCTTTGACGGCAACCGCCTCGGCCTCGCCGGCTCCGTCGCCGGCCGCGCCCCCGGCGACGGCACGGCCATCCGCGCCTCTCCCGACGGCGGCTGCTGCGTCGCCCACGGCAGCATGGTCCACATCTACGACTGGATGATGGAGGAGCACCCGCCGGTGAGCCTCAACTACCAGCGGATCAACGACGCCGGCTACGTCGACGCCGGCGTCGTCGCTGTCACCGCCAGCGAGCGCCCCGGCCGCGGCGACGGCGGGATGGCCGCCTTCTCCGCCTCCTCCGGCGAGCTCCGGCACAAGTTCGAGGTGTTCCACGGCGAGCACGGCGAGAGCAAGAGCTTCACCGCCGGCGCGCTCGCCTTCGACCCCGCCCGCGGCCACATCTTCGCCAGCTGCCGCGGCCGAAGCAACGAGTACGGCGTCGGCGTTTGGGACCAAGAAACCGGCAAGCAGGTCGACTTCTTCTACGAGTCGCCGGGGTGGTCGCTTGGCGACGCGGACAAGCTTCAGTGGTTGCAAGACTCCAACTTTTTGATGGCGGCGACCCTGTTTCAGAAGGACAACTGCTACATCAGCTTCCTCGACCTCCGGAGCAAGAGCATGGTCTGGTGCTGGTCGGACCAAGGCGCGCACAGGATAGCCGACGAGAAGAGGGTTCTCGACGCCATTGCCATGGAGGCGAGCGCGTCGGTGTGCGTGGTGAACCAGTACGACGATCTGGGCTTCATGGATTGGAGGGTCGGCGGTGGCCGCGGCGGCGGGCCGAGGTGGAGCTCGCGCAGCCGGATGGTGAAGCGGCGGCGGTCGGACGAGATGTGCTACCCGAAGCTGGCCGCGCATGGCGGGCAGCTCTTCTCTTCCATGAACGATAGCATCTCGGTGTTTTGTGGGCCGGAGTGGGTGTTGACGGCAAGGCTGCCCAGCCGCTCCGGCGGCTCCATCTTCGACTTCTCTATCGGTGGTGATCGTCTCTTTGCTCTACACAGTGAGGAGAACGTGTTCGATGTTTGGGAAACGCCCTCTGGCCCTGTTCTATGATTGATGCGGTTGTACAGAAATGGGGAGAGCAGAGCATTTTTATCTTTTTCTCGAAGTTAGAGATTGAGTTCAAAAAATTGGTAGTTTGTGAGAAGTGTGTTGTTTATAGACTATATACTTCAGAGAGGAATGGCAAATTGTAGAAATTTGCAGATGAAGAGAAGCATTTTGCTTCCTTGCTGCTATGAGAGTGTTTGATTCTTTAAACTTGATAGGTTCGTGAAATGTACTTGGGGAATTCCCCTCCTATAGCTATATTGGATTCCATGTTGCATTCATTTTATTCTACAAACAAAAAAAATTGCAAAATTTTGATGGCTGGATGTATTTGAACTTTGATATGATTCCAGTCTTGTACACAGCTCTAATGTCACAGGTGATCCCGGACGGTAGAGCTAAAACGGGAGTGGAAAAGAGGAAGATACTATCATCACATGTGTAAAGTAAAAACTTCTATCTATTTGTTGTAATGTTTATAGTACATTTTTTGATAGTTATATACAAAGCTGGTTATTTGGAGTTCTATTTTACAGATAGTAGAATAAGCGAGCTGTCGTGATCTGGAGCAAATTGTGTAACAGCAGAATTGGAGCTCGGCGGCATACTTGGTCTTGCATACATTGAGAGGTAGAGCTTTGCCACCTAAGACTCGGTAGAGCAGGTAATGAGAACTAAAGCTTTTGGTGTTGGGCCTCATTGCATAGACGAAGTAGGTATATCACTAACAATATGACTTGTGAGAGGAGGTGCAACCGTGCAACTGCCGTTGCCATCCAAATTAAAGACAAAAGCTGCTTGCTTTTGATTCTGTGCTTCGCTGCCAAGTATTCTTCTTTGTTGCTTTTCTTCTTGCCATTTGGATTGTGGCCGTCATGATTCATGAATACTGGGTAGAACACATACATTTTTACAATTCTTTTGTGCTGGTGTAAGCTTCAAGATTGATGAATTTGATTGAAAGATAAATAAGATTTGAAGTTGACCATGAATTTATCTAATAAATAAAAGTATGAGTCCACTAGTACCAATGTTTTTGCAGACACATATCTCTATATACAATTGGAGCTTGCTGTGGTGGCGGTGGCCATCTGGAGACGGCAATGTATGCTTAGTTTAATGGAAGAGACTGTCAATGGTGTCAGTGAACACACACAGCCTCCAACATGTCGACATATACATATATATGTATGGTCTACGGAGAAGACACCAAACTAACTAACAATTGTTTGATCTGAATGCAAGATATGTCAACCCACTTAACTTCATAAATAAGTGGGCAGATCCCAGAAAGGTCTCTACCACATCTAAGATCTGAATCCATTGTGCAGTGACTGTCTGATTTTATTGATAAGTTAAATTAGAGTTTGAGTAATAGAAAATTTTAGATGAAACTATGTAAATTGTTGGAGTTAACTGTTACGCCTGGGAGGCTTATAGCAGAGATGAATGAAATGAGGGGGTTTGCTGATGCCCATCTTTAATCATAAAGAAATATGCAATTCAGATTTTTTTCAGTTTCTTCGTAGAGCATATAACATGAACTTGTCATGGATGGGAAATTCATTTGTGTTGGCTTAGCTATAAGGGATACATACCCGTTCAAATTGTTGGGAAATATACACTCCAACGAAGACAAGCCAGAAAATATTTCCCCTACTCGATAAAATTAATAGGAGATACCCAAGATAAAAATAGATGGAAACTTTCCTCTCAATTTAGAGAAAAGAAAACCAACCTACTCGATCAACTTTGATTAAGAAATCTCTTACAATCAAGTATCGAAATAAAATTTGAGAAAACTCTTCTAACCTAAATCAGATCAATAACAAGATCTGAAAGATACAATGCTTGAGAAATTGAGAAAAATATTATACACCTCAAATGAAAAAATGGATCAATCTCACACCCTGGATTACGACCCCACTTCAACTTGAGATGATGAAAAACTTCTCCAAACTCTCCCTTGTGAGTGAAACCACTCCCCGTTATATGTGGAAAAACTCCACCCAATACATGTAGAAAATTCTACCAAAGTGTGAAAAACTTCACCCCAATAAAAGTAAAAACTCTACCCAAATGTGGAAAACTCCACCAAAAAGAGTAACACTACTCTCAATTACAATCCACAGACAAAGGTAGAGAAAGAAAAGAAATTAACCACTGTTGATATTGTTGAAGAACCCGAAGTCATATCTTCACCTCACAACAAACAATTTCACTTTCTTCTCCCACACGCACTACCAATAGTAACCCTGTCTAGATCTATAATCCCTCAAGTCTCCCATAAAGGAGAACACTCCATGGAACTTCCCCAAAGGGAAAGCACACCGAACACATACCTCTAATTACATATTTATAGACTAGAGATATGAATACCACTTGGAAATGAAGAGCCAACTCCAAACACTACTTCTTAAGCATTGGAATCTTCACTAATGAGTCTCTTCACGTATTCCACAACTTCTCATCGAATTCATCGTACCTCTTGGTTTATCTTCGTGTCTTCACGACTTTCAATGTGACTGAACGTTTTCTCATGGGAGGGAATATCTCAACACAAATCTATAAAGATATATCTAATAGCTCTTTATCTAAGTCATATATAGATATCTATATATCCTTATAAATTAAGGAAAAATATGTCTCTCTAATCCTTATCAGTTAAGGAGGATAAACATTAATCCTTCTATCCAGTCTAAAAAGAACGTACATACAAAATAAAATACGTGTATATATATATATATATATAAAACATAAAGTATTAATGCTTTAAGGGGATATAAATACAATTGAATTTATTAATAAGAATGAACCCAAAATGTTCAACAAACACTTTTAAGTTTTGCTAGTGATATATAGGAAAAGGCATTAGAGGATGGGATGAAGTCAATTAAAGTCAATAAAGTTTGAATTTTATTGATTTTCCTAAAGAGCAAAAAATAATCGTCAATAAATTAATTTTAAAAATTAAAAGAAAATCTGATAATACAATTAAAAGATATAAAACACGCATAGTAGCTAAGGATTATACCAAGTAAGAAGGAGTTAATTATGAAGATGTTTTCTTTACTGTTGTTCGATTCACTTTAATTTAACTCCTTTTAGCTATTATAGCATGTTTGGATTTTGAATTATATTAAATGAAAGTTAAGACCGTATTTCTAAACCGTGAATTAGATGAAGAAATTTTCATAAAACAACTTACAAGGTTTGTTGAGAAAGACCAAGAGAACAAAATATGCAACTTATTACATTCTATTTATGGTCTAAAATAGTCATTTAGACCATGAAACTTAAGATTCCCCAATGCCATTATTTAATATTATTTTACGATGATTGAAGAAGATCATTGTATTTGTGTCAAATATTTAAAATTTTCATTTATAATTTTATCTCTTTACGTCGATGATATTTTATTAACTGAGAATAACAAAAAATATCCCATTTCTATTTAAGAATAAATGTCCTCTAATTTTGAAATGAAGAGCATAGGTGAAAGTGAATTCATACTTAATGTGAAAATTTAGATAAATTGTTCAACGAGAATTTTATCTAATTTTTTTATTAATAAGATCTTGGAATAATTTAAAATGCACAATTGTCACGGAATAGATACTTCAATAGCAAAAGACCAAAACCTTAAATTATACAAATTGACTCCCGAGGAAAAACAAAAAATCTTTAATATCTCGCACTCTAATCATAGTGGAAGCTTGATGTGTGCAATGCTTTGCACATGCCTTGACATAGTTTTTACTATTGGATTAGTAAGTAAATATCAATTCAACCCAGGTTTTACTCATTGAAAAACTGTGAAGAGGGTTTTACGTTACTTCAAAGGAACTATACACCATTCTCTCATTTATAGAGGTCATGATCTCTAACTATTTGGTTATACTGATGATGACTTAGCTAGTGATATGAGGAACAAAAATCTACTTCAAGATACATTTTCTTACTTAATGGAGGAGCTCTTATGGGTGAAAAAGAAATAAACTTGTGTTGTGTTATCCACAATGAAAGCAGAATTGTAGCCTTTGCTAGTGCAATTTAGGAAGGTATTTAGTTGAGTAGTTTTATAAAATTTGGGAGTTGTCATGATTTCTCCACAATTACTGACAATATTTTGTGACAATGAGACCATAATTACGTATACAAAAGATCCCAAATATGATATCAAAACCAAATACATTGATATCAAGAATAATTTCTTTAAAGACATTATTCAAAAAAGAAGTGAGTCTAAAATACATATCTACACATCAGATAGTTGCTAATCCTTTGATGAAGCCAATACTAAGAGATGTGTATCTTTCCCACGTTAGGATGATGAAATTATTTTTTATGTGATTTTCTTTTATATGTATTTATGCATACTCTAAATGTCATTTTCTAAGTTTTGGTTAATGATAATTTTATTCTCTTCAATGCATATTAACATAATGAATAGTATGTCAGATAAGATGAATGACTCTCTACCGAGCATTCACCTCTAGTGCTTATTTAGCATAAAGAAATGAGACAGTAGTACTTCAAGTCACGTATGTCGCTTTCATAGAGCTTAAAATAAGACTATTTTTTTTATAATAGTCAATATGGTTATTCATAACTATATATCTCATAAAGTCAGATATGATAACACTCTATTTTGGTTCATCTGTGAACCAACCCAAAAATGTTACTAGTGACAGAACCGTTTACTAATCTACTTGATTCGGTTAAGCCGACTTAGATATACCTTCTGGGTTTCAAGATGGTGATGCAACATGCAAAGTATGGATGAGGTGTTTGGGTTCTAATGGTGTCTTATATGCATATTATAATATGTAATCAAGTTTAAAAACAAACTAAACAAATGAAAAGTTTAAAGAAAAGTATCTATTTTTAAAACAAAACGGACATAGACTCCTTAAAAGTGTAATAGGGGTCACCATGTCAACAACAAGCTATATATATTTGTAACAATAAAAATTCAAAAGCACAGTCCAAACACAACATTTTCTTCATATTCCAATTATCATTACTTTCCTTATCATATGAGTCGAGTCTAAACTCCATAGCTTAACCTATTTATTTTCATTCTCAATTTTATTCACATGCAAAATTTGTATAGTAGTTCACAGAATATCATTTAAATTTCATCATCCACATAATTTAACACATATCATATTTACCAATTACACTCAGCTAGGTACATGTATGGGCAATTTTAGTGTTGCTCCTCTGCAGTCTCGATAGCGCTTATTCCTTGCAGTTATCACCTATATATATAATAAAAAGACGTCAATAATTAGTGTTACCGGTCCAAAAATAACTAATAACAAACTGATATAGAAGAGTTGACCCTCATGTTGAATAAAAATCTTATTACTCTTCCTCATAGAACTTTCATAAGGGCAATAACTCGGAACCGTCGACTTTGCATGACAATGTCCCATTTTTATCTCATCATCATTCATTAGCTACTTTAAACTATCCCTTAGGGGAAAAATCATTCTCTTTTCTTTCATCCCTCTTCATCCTCCATATTACTCCTAGCCTTGAGTACATAGACCGATTACTTTCACACATGCACCTTCAGTACCTTTTGAAACCACAAGTATATGCATGCATTACATAGAAGTAGCCGTAAACCTTCACATTTTTTCGGGTTTAAGGAACTCAAAGGTGGAGTTATCAAGATCCATCAAAAATAGAACAGATGCTCACTAATTCCAGAGCTCGCTTTGATGAATACACACTCTATCTCAAGACACAGTCGGTTTTCTTTTGTCTCATCTCTCACTGAAAACTCAAAAATTATATGTACATAGGCTTGTGTAGGGATTTATATAATAGGCCCGAACGACATTGTTATCTGGATCTGAGTTTTTGAAAACAAACTCGAGGGATCTCATCCATGAGGGTTATTAATCTGAAAATTTTATACGGCTAGATGGCCCATATAGAGTGGGATACAATAAATCCACCACTCGATATGTTCGTTAACCTGTTAAAACAAAAGACGATAGAGTATAGAAGTCAAACCAGAAGTGAGTCCTAAATGGACATGGTAGAAGATTCAATTGTGTCCACGTGCTTAGGCGGCGAGCTCCTAATCCGTTCCTACACTTCAAACTAAAAGCTAACGTCCGCTTATGATGCATGCATACATCCTATAGCACACACATCAATACACATTCACATCAATTATACATCAAAACATATAAGTTTTCCTACACTATGTTTCATTAGATTACGATACTTAATTAGTTTACCTAATTAGTTCTTTAGCATTCGTTTTAATACAATTCAATCAAGTAATTCATATTTTTATTACAATAAAATAGTTAATACATCAATTCATCAATCTTAGGATGTTACGCTAACAATCATCACCTTTAAGAAATTAAGTTGGAGTTAATTATATTTCACGTCGTCGGCAATTGGCAATGACGGCTAGGGTTTTTGTCGTGTGGCTCAAGACTTGAATTAGGTTCGACTTTATGAATTCGGCAAAAGATTCGGTGAATTTCAGTGAATCCGATTTTTTGGTGGTTTTCGATAGTTTTTTGGCAGTCTTCAATGGCTTTTTGGCAATTTTTAGACGAGGCAATCAAGGTTATAGTCTGGCACTAGCTCAGCGAGCTCGACCTAATGGTGGTGGTGGTGAGGATGGCAATAGACGGTGATGATTGCCAGTAGTGGCGACAAGTCGACCGAGGTCGGCCGGTTGTCCAATTGGCCCTCGGCGAGGCCATGGGTATAGGGGAAATGGTCGGGGGTCAAAGGGAAGGGCGTTGGTGGCATGACGGTGGCAGAGTGGCGTGGATGGTGGCGAATCAACGCCAGGACAAATGACACGATCTCGCGGCATCGGGGCGTCGTGGAGATCGGGCAGCGGCTGGGGATTCTCGGGGTGACATGACGACGATATGGCGGGGCTCGAGGGTGTCGATCGGTGGCGGTGCGGCAATCGGAAGGGTCGTCAACGGTGAGGATGGGGGTGGTGTAGGGCGGCGATCAGGGTTTAGGGGAGAAAAGGTCGGGTGAGTCTCGGGGGTAGTTTAGTAAATAAAATTTAACTCGACTCTAACTTGAGTCAAAAATAATAACTAACTCATAATAAATCCTAAAAATATCCAAAAAAATAAGGAAAAATTTTATAAAATATATTACACACTATAACATCACAATGATGTATTATATGACTAATAACCCACCCACACTACTCTATAACGGGTCATAATGCATTATTCAACTTAAAAATAATTCTATGATCAAATACATAAAAAAATAAATACTGCATACTATCATATACTCTGATAACTCATTTCTCATCATCTTTCTAACGTTATTATCATGTACTCAAATACACTTGACCCTCATCGCTCATAATTCATGGTTGGCCTCGACTCAATAAGCAGTTCATAAAACTGATTTAACTCGAATCGACAGTTGAATCCACTGGTTTAATAATGTAAAACTCTGACTCGAGTCATAAATTTTTTACTTTTGTTCAATTATCTTGGGTCAATTGTTTTAGTAACAATTGGACTTAGGTCTGTATGGTGCTAATAAAAGGCGTGCTCTATATGAGTTATATTCTATGTGAATATCTATCTCCTACTACATGCGATTCATACTATATGTACTTTTTTGACCATGAAAATAGTGGGAGAATATCCCTGCTTCCCCATTAAGTGAGATTCTCAAAGCAAATATACTTCTCTTATACTTCAAAGCAAATATACTTCTCTTATACCCTTAATGACCTCAACTATATTTGAGATAACTAATTAATATTATTTTCTTTACCATACTACCTACAACTATGAATGATTCAACAACATGAGGTATGTCTAAGAAATAACGATAATTGGTTAATCAAAAGCAATATATATGTGTGAAAGGAAAACAATTGAAAAACTTTATCAAAGTCATGATCGTTATTATGTCTTCGTGACGAAATAATGTAGATAACAGAAGTGAAATAAAAATTATTGAGGGATATGTAATCTCTACTATAGTCTACGGTACAACGTCAACGTCTAAATATTAAGTATCCCTAGCAGGTGCTTTTGTGCTTCTACTTTTCATTATTTCTGCAGATCACACAACATATTCTTCGTATGATATTTTATGCAACTTATTTTAAATGAATCACATTTTATGTGCGAGTGAAAGATTAGATTTAGTAGCGCCCAAGAATTGAAAATATCTTTTATTATGTATGAGTGAGCGATGTTGGCATACGAATAAGGGCTACACCCATAAGGGTGTGCCCCATCCAAAGCCATAAAGATACATCTAATAATTCTTTATCTAAATTTATACATAGATATCTAATATCCTTATTAGTTAAAAAAGAAGATATATCTCCGTACTCCTTATCAGCTAAGGAGGATAAACATGATTCTTTTTACATAAGGAGATATACCCTTGTTTGTCCAAATTTTTCACCGCACCCCTCGGCTCAATCATGACGGTTAACCCAGCCAGTCGTGGTTGAACCCGTGGTTATGCCTAATTTAATAGAAATAAGATACGTGAGATTTATTCGGAAGGAGGGAAAGGGGTCCACGAGATTGAGGAAGACGAAGTGGAGGAAGACGAAGTCATTGCTGCCATTGAAGAAGACGAAGTGGAGGAAGACGAAGTCATTGCTGCCATTGAAGAAGACGAAGTGGAGGAAGACGAAGTTGTTGCTACTTGCTATAAAGGAGGACGCCTGTTGCTGCTACAGGGGGATCTGGCTGCAATGGAGGCTAGAAGAAAGAGATGCCATGCATTACTACTTAAAGAAAGAGCCACTTGAAGAAGTAGAAGACTCTGTCTTGTTACTGGAGACCTTGCCATGCTGTTGGTGAATTGAAGAAGGAGTTGCTGAAATCCACCCTGCTGCTAGGAGGAGGACGCCCTACTCCTACATCCTTGCTTGTTGCTGCCATTGGAGAAGAAGCAAGGGGAAGGAAATGTCATGTCGCTGTCTTGCTGATTAAAAGAGTTGCTGAAATCCACCCTGCTGCAATTAAGGTCGCCATTGAAGGTTGATGTTGCGGCTAGAAGAAGGATGAGATGCCAACCTTGCTGCTGCTGATTGGAGAGAACGCTGCTCCAGCATGCTTTTGATGAGGACGCTGCATTTGAGGATGAAGGTTTGCTGCAATTGAAGGAGACGCCTTGGAGGAGTTATTGCAATCCAGAGGAGGAAGACAATCTTTCCCTGCTGAAGTTGAAGCAGCATTGCAGTTGCAATTTTCATGCATTCAAGCATGATATGTTTATGGAAATGAATAATTAGGATTGGAAATGGCCATCCCACCGAGTGCATAAGAATTGTCTAAGTGTTATTGGATACTTGTGACTCTTTAGTCTCATCCCGCTGTCTCTTTGCGCGGCAAGGGCGCCTCGGTCCCACCGAACCCTTCCAACCCGACGCGGGAACACTCTAACCCGCACCAGCGGACGAGACCCGCGCCCGAACAACCCTTAATGTTTCATATATACACATATATCATTTTGTATGTATACACATATATCATTTTGTATGTATGTTGTTTTTGGAGGTTGGAGAGGAGAGATAGGTGGTGGAAAGTAGACTTGATTTTAGAAATTAAGTCTTGATCTAGGAAGACACTAGAATGCTTGTTTGCACATTGAAGACTTAGGCATCCGATCGTAATACTATTCAAGTATTACAAATTCTCATACTAGTTCTAATTAAGATAATATATATTATGAACTAATAATTTGCAACATGAAATTTTTTTTGAAAATCATAAAGATATATGGTCTTCTAAGGTAATGTTTTTGCGAGGAGAAAAGCAAGTAATTTTACATTTTATCATTCAGATGGTTTTTGTGGAGGGTCCTTCTAGGGATTGGCCGAGATAGGAGCCCGTTGTTTCCTAATTCCAATATTCAAACCTATATCTAATTTTAACCCGAAGTTTATATCTATTTTATTTATCATATTTATATATCTTATCCAAATCCACCAAATCGAATACATTTACCAAAATTCATATTCAAATTGAATGCAAGTTTGAATATTCAGATTATAGATCGGAATTATGTAGTCTCATCTGATGTATATCACTATCTTAACCCATCCCTAATTTGTCAAAAGCGTGGTAACGGTGGACATAGACACGGCTTAGGAGTGTACAACACCGTGGTTATTAATTCAAAAATTATTCATGTCCGTTCATGTTCAACTTGGATTTTTTTCACCAATATCCATATCCGTCCACTATGGACAAACGGCTTAAAGACAGACCAGCCGGCAATAAAATAAAATTATATATTTTTATAAATATAGAATCGTATTATTAACAGGATTTTCATACATCGCATTAACTTGTTCCTGCCCCCACCTCCACCAGCAATGAGATCCCAAGCTTTAGCATATACGGCCGCCAACTCTCTCTCTCCGCAAGTGCAAACTCCCAAACTACATCCAGAAGGACTTCTCTGAAGTAGCTACATTGGGCCAAGATAACTAGAGCAGCGCAAGGGTTGCCTTTGGGCTGTGACCCAGAAACAAGATGAAGATTTAAAGTAGAAATCATTTCTAATATGAGATAAAATGAATTAACAGTTGTTTTGCGCTTCTAGGGCAGGGCTGTAGAATTGATATGACAGAACATGAAAACTTATTCTTAGTCGTGCCTAGTCTTACAGAGCTCGGTGCAGGCATTGGATGAAACAGTTTCAGAAGTGGACCAAGTGAATAATCTTGTAAAATTTTGCCCGACGGAGGAAGAAGCAGAACTGGTCGAGGTAACTTCCACTTAGATGTAAGTTCAGAGAAAGTAAGAATATATATTTTCTATTTATCTTGTATACAACCTTGCAAAATTAGATAACAAAGTCTGTCAAATTGAAGAGAATCATGCTGAACATTCCGAGTGATATTCAACTGGTTTCGTTTGAAGTTGGACTTTTGAATTTATTTTAGTTGCTTCAAAAATATTGTCTAAGCATTCATCAATGCAGTTGTATCTACACTCTTCATCTTCGTGAAGATGTTTATTGAAAATTGCAAGTAACCTCAGCTTGAGAAGAAGAAAGCTCAGAAGGAAGCTGAAAATGAGAAGATGAGGAACAATACTTCCAAAAAAGAAACAGAGAATCTGTTAAATTTTAAAGTGTAAGCATGAAGCAGTGGGACTTTGTTTGCACATTGCAATTTAGCTCTGGGATAGAAGAGGTTTTACACTGTAACCCAGTTTTAACTTTAAATTCTTCTCACATATTCAATATTTGTTCTACCCATAAAGTATATATATACTAGCTAAATAACCTGCGCTTGGTGCAGTGATATGTTAAAATCAGCTTTCGTCATTATTATGATAATTTTATATTTTTCTAACAATTAGGCTAAAATAATGCAACTAATTAATACTCTATAAATATTTTCTTGTATTGGGTTGGCAAAACTATAATATAGCAAATTTAGGCGGAAAAAACCGTAGATATGACACTTATTATTAAATCGTTATTTAAACGCACAGAGGTACATTTGATTTAAGGAGGGTGAATTGGGTTCAATCAAATTTTAAAATTATAAATAAAATGTTTATTAAACATTAAGTGTATTTTGTGGCAATTTTTAATTAAATACCAGCTAAAATGCATTGATTTTCAATAAAAAATTACGTAGGAAATAAAATGACGCCTGTACCGGATTGAGAGGTCCAGGGGTTTTAAAACTAAAACGCAGTTAGGTAGAAGAATCAGGACTCCACCAACCAACCCTTTTAACTGCTCAGGGATGATCAACTACTAGGATTCAATGCGTCCACGTAAGTACCTTCTTCACCATTTAAGTCAAAGTAATTCATCACACTCTTCTTCTGGTTTGATAGAGAAAACCCAGAAATAGCTTGCCTGTTGACATCGTTAACTTATAGATGATGCTACAATTGTCGCAGCTGCAAAATGCCAAACAAAAGAGGAATTGATGGCCCCAACAGTCTGCCTCCTTCCAAATGAATCCCAGGCCTGTGTTTCTTTTTTGATTGCCAAGAGTCGACAGGCACCGACGGAGTACCAATCTCTGGCTCCTTGCTAAATAATAGAATGGCGCAAAGAGAACAAAAACACAGCAAGACCAACAGACAAAGATTTGAAGAAGACTCTGCAACAATGCACAAAAAGCAGTGCTGCAATATTGCTATATTTCCCAAGAAAATTATGTCATGAGATGGCAGAACAGAAATGCTGGGCAAATCATTTTCAGAAGTCGCAAAAATCATTATAGCAAGATTCCGTTTTTTTTTTTGAAATTTTTTATGTTTTAATTCTGACTCTTTTCCTTTTTTGTTTCCATGATCGGATAAATTTTAACTTTTAAATGCCCTATCTCTTAGTTAAATCCAGCTCCCTATTTAATTTTTCAAGATTAAAAATAGTGTAATATTTATTAATACATATCTTGCGTGTAGCTAATACTAATATAATAGAAAAGAATTGTCTTTTCTGTATATTTTCCTCGGTTCTGTTGCTACCGCGGGCCTTACGCAATCGATCGGATCATATAGATATCCCTTAGCATAGGTCATCGAAAGGATCTCGGACAACCCACCCAAGCACGAAAGCCAGAATCTTTCAGAAAATGGATTCCTATTCAAAGAGTTGGCATCGGCTCATAAATAATAAGATTAGAATTTACAAGTTACTAATTTCACACTTATCTCAAAAACCATTTTGGTGAATTGACTTATTAATTACCTATTACATGATGTAATATTTACAATTTGTGAGGTATGAGTTTCATTTAATAAATTTTAAAAACTTAAGATATATTTTTTAATAAACATATTAAACAATATTCGTGACATTTATAATATCGAATATGTAAATGACTGCATTACAATGTAAAACCTCTTCTAGCCCAGAGCTAAGTTGCAATGTGTTAACATAGTCCTATCGCTTCATGCTTGCACTTAAAATTTTAACAGATTGTTTTTTTTGTTGTTGAAAGTATTGTTCTTCATCTTCTCATTTTAAGCTTCCTTTTGAGCTTTCTTCTTCTCAAGCTAAAGTTACTTGCATTTTTTGTTGAGATATTCCCTCCCATAAGAAAGCGTTCAGTCACATTGAAAGTCATGAAGACATGAAGATAAACCAAGAGGTACGACGAATTCGATGAGAATTTGTGGAATACGTGAAGAGACTCATTAGTGAGGATTCCAATGCTCAAGAAGTAGTGTTTGAAGTTGGCTCTTCATTTCCAAGTGGTATTCATATCTCTAGTCTATAAATATGTGATTAGAGGTATGTGTTCGGTGTGCTTTCCCTTTGGGAAAATTCCATGGAGTGTTCTCCTTTAGGGGAGACTTGAGGGATTACAGATCTAGACAGGGTCACTATTGGTAGTGCATGTGGGAGAAGAAAGTGAAATTGTTTGTTGTGAGGTGAAGATATGACTTCGGGTTCTTCGACAAGATCAACAGTGGTTAATTTCTTTTATTTCTCTACCTTTGTCTTGGATTGTAATTGAGAGTAGTGTTACTCTTTTATGTGGAGTTTTCATATTTGGGTAGAATTTCTACTTTTATTGGGGTGAAGTTTTTCACACTTTGGTAGAATTTTCTACATATATTGGGTGGAGTTTTTCACATATATCGGGGAGTGGTTTCACTCACAAGGGGAGAGTTTGGAGAAGTTTTTCATCATCTCAAGTTGAAGTAGGGTCGTAATCTAGAGTGTGAGATTGATCCATTTTTTATTTGAGGTGTATGTTAGTTTTCTCAATTTCTCAAGAATTGTATCTTTCAGATCTTGTTATTGATCTGATTTAGGTTAGGAGAATTTTTTCAAATTTTATTTCGATATTTGATTGTAAGAGATTTCTTAATCAAAGTTGATCGAGTAGGTTGGTTTTCTTTTCTCTAAATTGGGAGGAAAGTTTCCATCCATTTTTATCTTGGGTGTCTTCTATTCATTTTATCGAGTAGGGGAAATATTTTCTGGCTTGTTTTCGCTGGAGTGTATATTTCCCAACATTTTTCAATAAACATCTTCACAAAGATGAAGATTGTAAACACAACTGTATTGATGAATGCTTAGTCAATATTTTTGAAGCGACTAAACTAAATTCAAAACTCCAACTTCAAACAAAACAAATATTGTTGAATATCACTGAGCATTTTTGGTGCTTCAAACAACAAAGAAAGCAATCACCAGTGGGAATGAGCACCTTGTCCAAATGAGCATCGAGCTGGGTCTTCTCCAAAATATATGCACAAAGCTTTCCTCACCTCGAGAAGAGTCGGATTCCAGATTCCCCACAAATTTGTTGTCAATGGTATGTAGAAGAGAACCTCTCACCATCTCAACCTCATCTCGGCGGACCGGCGAGCTTTCCGTAGCGTCTTGCACAGAAACTGACTTCAAATTTTCTTCTGGAAGATCGTCTGTGGAGGCAATCTGCTGGAAAGCACGAAGTGAACCCACCTGCTCTACAGCCGGCTGCACGTCGTCTACGGGTTTGTCTTAAAATTAAAATAAAATAAAATAATTAGGTATTTTTGTAATTATTTTAAAAAATAAAAATAATAATAATTTTAACCACACCGTTTTTATTTTAAAACTCCAGGCAATTATTTTATCAATTTATTATTTTATTTATTTATAAAATAAAAAATATAGTTATATTAATTAATATAAATAAAAAATATTATTATTATGTTGAATTAAAATTTTATATTATTATATTATTTTAAAAATTAAGTTAACATAAAAATACTTTCTAAATAACATAAAATTTATAATTTTGATAAAATTTTATGTTATTAAAGACTTGTATAATTAAAATTAAAATTTATTAATTATGAATCTTTTATTGTTGGTCAAAATTCGGGAAGCCATAAATGATCGTAAAAATTATAAAAAGGTACGATAGCGATTATACATAAAAAAATTAATAAATAATAAGTTAATGACATAATTTTCTTTTAATATTTTATATAATTTTTTTATTATAATTAAATACTCTTTTAAGATTTATTATTTATATTAGCACGATGCCTGGTTGACTTTGACCCATCTACGAGAAGAAAAGGAGGTTGGGGTTGTCACAGTTTTTTCCTCTGGTAGTTAATAATATTATTATCGAAAATATATACATTTTTACAAATAAAAATATATATACAAGGGCATACCCATCTGTGGAATTTTTACGTTGTCGGCAAGCAGCTGGCTTATTACTTTAAAACGCTGCCCTTTTCTTCCCCAATTCACGGAAATCCTTAGGTTCACCACTTTTCATTCCCCCACCGGTGCTTCTCGGTGTAAATTAGGCAAAAATTAAATTGGGTACATACAATTAAATATATTCAAAAAAAAAATTGTATCAATGAAATGCCATGCCCATTTTAGTTCTTAAATTGAATTCCAACATAAATAAATCTTTTAAATAAACTTAATAAATAAAAATTAGAGGTAAATACAAATTAATTATAATATGGGCATGTAAATAAATAAACATGATTAAACATTTTTATTGATGTAATGTTAAGTGATGTGATTATTTATGTATATATATAAAAGTGATGGTGTACAACGGTGAACATGAAATATTTGTCAATCTTCACGTCCAAGCCACGGGGAGAGCAGGCGGAGCTCACCCACCACACACCGGTCGCCGGCGAGAGACTCGCCGGAGATGGACGCTGGACGGCGGATGGGAGCGGGGAGGGGGAAGGTGCGGGCGGGCTCGGTGTGGGAGACCAGAATGAAGCTCGACGCCGTCAACGGCGGCATCAAGGTCTTCTCCGACAAGGACTCCGGCGACCTCACCGACGACGGCGAGCTGGTCGCTAGACCGAGTCGGACCTCCGGAGCTGCCGGCGGCGTCGGGCCGGAGAGGAGGAGGCGGTGGCAGCCGGACGCCGAGCGGGTGCCGTTGCAGATTAGGAAGAGCGGGTCTGGTGGCGCCGGCGGCGGCGCTGGGTTGCGGCCGAGCAAGTCGTTGGGCGATGCCGGTGGTGGGAAGGATGGAGAAGAAGAGGAGAAGGGCGATGATGAAGAAGGGGAAGAGGCGGAGATCGAAATGGTGGATGTGAAGGAGGTCGATGCCAACTCCAAAAGCCCCCAAATTGTTGCCCAGCCCCAACCACAACCACAACAACAACAACAACCACAAGAACAACAACAACAAGGAGCGATTTCGGTCGCTTCGATTTCGAAGGAGAAGGACTCGAAGGATGCGAAATCGGAACCGGAGAATGTCGCTGAAGACGAGAAGCCCCTGCCTCTGCCGGCGATTTGGAAGAAGCTGGCGAATGTGGTCGTGGAAGAGAAGCCGCGGGTTTCGCATCCGAAGAAACCGACTTGGCCGGCGCCGGAGAAGAAACAGCTGGTGTCGCCGCCCAAGATTGAGCATCCCACTGTTGATCCTGATCTTCCCAAACCACCTCCGAGTACACAGATTTGTGCAATTCGTTGCGTTGTCAATGCCGATTTCTGTAGTTTGTGTTTGATTGTTTCTTCCATTTTTTTGCTCTGTTTTGGTTTAGGTTTGTATGACGAAGTACCGGTTAGCTGCATTTCAGAGACTCAGAATCGTTGTCAGAATTTAGGCAAGAGCAAATAGTGATTTACAATTAGTTCTTGATTTTTGATCTAATAGTTTGCTGTTCTTCTTCGGGTGCAGTTGATTTAGTAATGTGGAGGGACATATCAAAATCGGCATTGGTGTTTGGCTTCGGGACTTTCATGCTGATTTCATCGTCCTATACCAAAGAAATCCACTTTAGGTCAGTTCTTGATTATGAATTCATACTTTTTTTTCTTATATACACAATTTGGCAAAAATTAAGTATATTTACACGGAGTTTGCTTTCTGTAGCTTCACGTCTGCAGTTTCATACTTTGGTCTGATCTATCTTGCTGTAAGATTCATGCATAGGACATTTCTTCTGAGGTATTTCTAATGGTGTTTTGCTATGAGATTCTGCAAATTTACCATCTTTTGCTCCTTACTGACGACCAAATGAGCAGGGGGAGTACAGACATCAAAGAGAATTACCATGGCTCTATGATCAGTGAAGATGAAGCTGTTAGATTGGTGAAGATGGTTCTACCTTACTTCAATGAGCTGTTGCTAAATCTTAGAAGCTTCTTCTCTGGAGACCCTGCCACCACCATGAAGGTAGCTGCATTTTTGTCTACTACTTTACTTCTTACGAGCCACACATTGATATCAGATAGAACACTAAACTAATGAGCGTAAATGGCAGCTAGCAGTGGTCCTATTCGTTTTAGCTCGTTGTGGAGGCTCTGTCACCATGTGGACGATGGCCAAATTCGGTGAGTCGTTCTTCACTTCAGAATGATTCTTAGATAACAGTGACCATAGATCTTTCTGGCCCTGCGTCATTGAGTAATAACATTTGTGTTGATATGTGTGCGACTGTTTTGAGTATATTTCTCTGCAGCGTTCTTTGGAGTCTTCACCCTGCCAAAAATGTACCATGCATATTCATCCCAGATGGCTGCATATAGTAAGAAGACACAGTGCTATAAATCAGAGTACCATGCTCTTTTGAATCTTGTTCACTGTCGACTAAATTTTAGTCATTATTGACTTGAATTTGCAGCGAGGTTTTGGATGAGACGTTTCCAGGACGCGTGGGATTCGTGCACCCACAAGAAGATAGTAGCTGCTGCCATTTTTACTGTGGTCTGGAATTTATCTTCCGTTGTTGCTCGCCTCTGGGCAGGTAACTTTGTGAAGTGATGATCGACGATCTCTTGTACTTCGCTGTGCTTCGCTGTGTATAGGAAAGTTCCGTTGAAAAAGGAAAACTCAAGTGAACTGTTGGCTAACTTTATTCCAGCTTTCATTTTCCATCAAGTGTTAATTTGTGGTCCAAACAAACATGTTATTCTTTACATTTATGCAGTCTTCATGTTGGTGGTAGCGGTGAAATTATACCAGCAATCGCTACACCAAGATGCATGGAATAAAGGAGCAGAAACAAAAGATGGAGATTCTGGCAGGGGACAAGACCTGATACGGGGAGAAGAAAGAGACCCACCACCGTGAACGTGGTAAAAGAGAAAAAGCCCCTGTGAATTTCAGAACGAGAAACTCTCACTCACACACCCAAGAAACAATTGAGACAAAGTTGCCTGTGCAGCGTCAGCACAGATCACACAACGGAGCATAAAGAAGAAGTCGAAAGAAATAAAGGTTCCCCTCTGGTCATGCTACCTCATATATAAAAAAGTAGGAAAGATTGTGATCTTAGAATCTGCACAAGCTTTTGCTTTTCTTATATGTTCATGTCGATTAGATTGAAGCGTTAGAAATAGTTTTAACACCAGGCCAGCTTGCAGGTATCGTCCCTTAGTGTTATATGTATAATATATAAATATTGATGGTTGTGTCATCGTGTAAAGATGTGAAACGGATAGAAATAGGAAAAGTAAAGAGATGATGTTACTGGTGGGTCCCGGTCTTGGATCCGGTCATATGGTCACGTCAACTTGCGTCGGTGCTAAAACTTTAACCGACATTGGACCGTTTAAAGGAAAATAATCTGGAAATTAGGTTCCTGATATTTCTTAGTGTTAAAAATGATTATCTTAATAATTTTATGGTAGTAATGAGAAGGTTAGAAATAGTTATTATAAATAATTAGCTCAAATTATTAAGATTATCAATAATTTCTCTAATAAATATCATCGGTCGGGAGATTAACGCATGCACAAGGACTCATATATATATATATATATATATATATAATAATAATAATAATAATAACTCCAAAAAAATATGCATGGTTTTTATTTAAGATCAATTTCAGATCCTTGTAGCCTTTTAATTAATAGCTGCATTTTCATTAAAACAAATCTAAGATTAACACGGGATGATTGAATTACAGTTAAAAGGGTTTTATTTTAGTTATAATTCTCAACTGAGTTAGTTTAACCTTAAAATTAAAATTTTTCTAAACTAAGCAAAGTCAGGTTATAACTCAGTTTTGTAAAAGCAGACAAATTAAGTCAGGGCTGACCAAATGCTCGGCTTGGCTTGTTGGCGTCTCTAAAATTGAAGTGGTCCCGTTTGCTCGACTATTCATGTATGTTCGAGTTTAAAAAATATATAAATCTAAACCTGGTTTCATTTATATTTTTATTGAACATTTATCGGTGTTCTTAGATTTTCCCTCCCTTAAATTTTTATATAAAAAATATAAATATTAATTTTAAATTCTTCTTCCTCTATCAAATACCCAAAATAATATTGGATTGATGGACGATAAATTAAGATTCATATAATATTATATATGATAATTTTTTAGTAGTCACATGTCTCAAGTTACCCTCATTTTTTATCTGGACGTAAAAGACAATAATGTACAAGTATTTGAGGAATTAATTTAAACTAAAGCTCACTATACAAACAATGAATTTTTATTTAATTTAACTTTTGATAGTTAAACACTCCTTGAATATCAATCTCCTCTTTTGCCCAGACTTAGGTATATCGATGCACAAATATTTACAAAATTTATTTTAAACTATGATTGTTTTCATAAATATTGTGCTTTGACTTAACTTTTGATTGTCAAATGAACTTCTTGACATCACCCTTTTCCTTTTTTCGGACATTAAGATGATTTATACACAAATATTCAAAGAACTAATTTTAAACTACAATTGTCTTTATAAATATCAAACTTTAATTATTAAATAAGAATTGATGCGATTACAAATGATAAACTTTTGATAGCTGGGTGTCATTCGTGATGTCCCCGTACTTCCTTGTCTGGACTTAGGCACAAGCATTCACGGATTTAACTTAAATTACAATTCTTTTTACTAATGTTGCTTCAATTAGACTTAAAAAAGTTTAAGACTGGCCAAATCAAACCCAATCAAACAACAAATAACCCCAACTGCGATTATGTCACGGGAGCACATAATTTCCACCTTTATTCGCACTTCTTTGGCTTACCTCGAGAATACCGAGGAAACGCTAGGGAAAGCCTGTCCAGGGCGAATTTCGTTGCCGCCGAGAAACGAAAACCCCGCGAAAGCATTTCTAGGGTTTCCGCCGCCCGACTTCAGCGTCTCCGGCCAAATGCCGGCGACCTCCGCCGCCCTCCTCCCCTTAAGCCAGCCCCCTCCTTGTCCTCAATATCTTTTTTTAAACTCTGTTTCAACAGCTTTTGATTCCATCGGATATAAGCTTGTTTGGTAGGCGGTGGTTTGAATTATCGATTGGATATGCAGGTAGTATTTATGAAGCTACGCCTCTGTGCAATTCTCTTCGAATTTTGTAGAAAATTTTATTTTTATGATCGAATTAGGTTTCAGATTGCTCTGCAGTTCTGTTTGCAATAAAAAGGTTGGTAGTCTTTGTAGAATAGGTGGGGGATTGGATGAGTATGAGTGGTGATCTAGTTGATGCGTAGATGATTACTCGAAAAAGGCTCAAAGACATTAGGATCCAGAATCATTGGAAGAAGAAGGAGAAACGAGAGTATCTGCCATGGGGTCCTGAGGAGGACAGGGTGTTGCTGGACTTGTTAGTGGAGCAGGTGCATGAGGGGAGGAAGCAGTATAATGTTTTTAACAGAGATGCTTGGGACGTGGTGATTCCCACTTTCAATGAGGTGATGAAAACGAATATAACAAGAGCTAAGATTAGAAATAGAATGAGAACATGGAAGAAGACTTACCGCGTTGTGTCGAAGATGATTGAGAATGGATTTATCTGGGATGAAACCAAGACTATGGTCACTGCCAGTGAGGCAGTTTGGGAGGATTACATCAAGGTAAAAATTTGATGCAGGTTATTAATGTTTCAATTGTTAGCCATTTTATATTAACTGGAAATTTTGAAGATGTTATGGTGTATACATTTGTGTTTTTAACATCTTGTTTGATTGAAGAAGGTTCTTTGCATGATGCAGGGACATGCTGAAGCAAAAACTTACAAGTATAAACCCGTTCTCAACTACAAAAAGTTGGCTCTAGTAGTTGGCAAGACAGAAGGTGAATTGAGTAAAGTCGATGACGATGACTCTGAAGAAAGGACGACAAGCGATGAAAGCCTGGATGGCTGTTCAATGGATGATGTCATGGAGGAAACTTCAACAGAGAAGCCATCATCTTTAGTTGGATGTTCTTTGGATGAAGAGAAGCAATTAGTTGATATGTTGGTAGATCAGATGCAAGAAGATAATAAAAGGAGTGTCAGCCTTACAAATAGGGTAGAGAATGAGGTCGTTCCATGTTATGACTACTTGAGCATTGTGTTAGAGGGTTTAGAATCTGAAAAATCTCCAGATTTTTTGTGGTCTCCAGCTGAAGATAAGTTGTTGCTTAATCTCTTGGCAGAACAGGTACGAAAAGATGGGAAGAAAGCTAGTGATTTTAGTGACGAAACATGGGATGAAATGACATTGAAATTTAATATTATGATGTCCTCCAACAAAACTAAGAGCAATATAATAACTAGATTGAACATATGGAGGAAGATGTATGATATATTTTCTGGTATAATCCAAGAGGAGGGTTTCCTTTGGGACGATTCCAGGGAAATGGTTATAGCTGAAGATGCTGTTTGGGACAATTACATCAAGGTCTCTCTCATTGTCTAATTCTAGCTGTCTTCCTCTCTCACATTTGCAACATTCACATTGAAGATGATTTGGAGCCTTAATTAGTTTTTCTATCTATTATTTCAGGTACATCCAGAAGCTCAAAGTTTTAGGGACAAAGTTTTTGCTAATTACAGTGCATTGGAAGCTGTAATTGGCCACTCGGAAACCATAATAGCTGATTTCCGGGCATTGCAATCACACCACGGATTTCAGACACTTGATGGCTGTGCAATGATATCTTCTCCAAATAAATCACCTTATCTTTTATGGGCGCCGAGGGAAGACAAAGTTCTACTTGATTTATTTGTTGAACAGGTGAGTAAAGGGATGAAAAGGGACAACATGTTTACGAAAGAAGCATGGAAAGAGGTGGTCCAAAAATTTAATGCGACGATGAAGACAAATAAGACAAAGGAGCACATGATAAACCGAATGAAAACGTGGAAGAAAACATATAATGTTGTCTCAGCCTTGATTTGTGAGGAGGGATTTAGATGGGATGAGTCCTCAAAAATGGTGGTTGCTGATGATAAGGTTTGGGATGATTGCATAAAGGTGAAATATTATGATCACTTGAGGTCTATTTCGAGTGCATGGTTATACTTTAAGCAAAACATACAGTTGTTAATATCTTTCTTTTTATGCAGGTGTATCCAGAAGCTAAAAGTTACAGGGGCAAAGTAATTTCCAATTTTGATGAATTGGTATATGTGCTGGGCAATTCAGAAGTGAGTAAAAGTGTCAGCCTGAAAACAAATGTTTTAAATACAGCTAAATCACATGATATAACTACCGAACATACAACTGATGAACTTGAAATGATACCATTGCCGGGAGTCAAGAAGGCAAGATCGCCTTACTTTCCATGGCCACCATCTGAAGACAAATTGTTGCTAGAGCTTTTGGTGGAACAAGTCCATAAAGGGGAAAAGAGGGATAATGCATTCACACGAGATGCATGGATTGAGGTAGTCTCCAAGTTCAACCAAGTTGCAAGAACCAAGAAAACGAAGGAACACATGGTAAATAGGAAGAAGACGTGGCGAAGGACATACAGCCTCGTTTCAGCAATGATTGATCAAAATGGATTTAAGTGGGATGACTCCAAGAACATGGTTGTTGCTGATGATGATGTTTGGGACAATTATCTCAAGGTGAGTATGATGCTTGTGTTATATGACCATCACTGTTGTGTGAAACAGGCATATGAAAGCCAGAGAATAGTTGTTCAAGAAACATGCTTGTAGACATGTATAGGATTTTATCGTGCTCGAGACTGTTCTGTTACATCCTTCCGTATATGACTGTTATTTCCTGTAGTTTTTAAGCTGATCTTGTTGTGTGTTTCAGGATCACCCTGAAGCTAGATACCTGAGACACAAAAGCATTTCTAACTACAATCAGATGGCTTTGGTGCTTGGCAACACCGTGCCCGAAGGAATCCAAACTTCCCAAATGAACTCTTTTGAAGTGGCTGGAGGAGGTGTTCAGATTCTCAGTGGATTCCAGCCACAGAATGTGCCAGAATCGTCCTCATCTGCCGGTGAGGAGCCCAAGTTCGAAACACCAAATGAGGGCAAGAGTTTGCACAGCTTTTCAACACCTCCACCCTCTCTGACCCAGCCGAAGGCACAGGATACATCACTCGCCACGGTTGGTTCAAAGGACGTTGTAAGTGAAGCTCCTTCATTTCCCAAGCTTCACGAGAAGAAGGAAGAGAAAGAAAATGATGGCTCGGTAGACTGTTGGTTTGACGAGCTAAGTGCGGTTCCCGACTTGGATGAAGATCTCTTTTTTGGAAGCTACCATTCTTCTGCAAGACCGAGAAAAGGCGAAGATTTTCATGAGGCTGGATCCAAAACTCCGACGAAAGTGGTTGAATTTGATGCTTAGACGACCTCATCCTTACTCTTCAAATGGGGCATGATCTCCTTACAAATACTTCTTTGGCGGGTGCAGATTTCCTACTTCATCTTCATGCTCTCATAAGGGTAAACATCAAATGGCTGTCTATTCCAATCATTGGAAACTCTACTTTCTTTGTTACTGCAATCTTATGAAATTGCTGACAAGGCAGGCAACGTTGTGCTTTGGTCAGGCAAAAAGTGTATGATTGCCCAACTTAAGAATGGCTTCGTGTATCCCATCTTATTTAGTTTTAGTTGGCAAGTGCTTTAGCACAAGCTAAGAAAGCTATCAAAGATGGACAATCAACGAAGCCAATGTATATATGGACGATATGAAGTAATAGTCGGACGGTATTATTAATTTTTTAAAAGAACACATTAAATGTTTTTGATGCAGTATAAACCACCAAATATTTTTTCACTTGCATCTCCTATTTCTGCAATTTTTTTCTGCGATTGAAACCTTGGGTTTCATAATTCATTATTACAACGCAATGACATAACTTTTGCAGCATCAATATCAGGAAGCTCCATGGATGAGAATATCAGCAAGGCAAACCGCAAAAAACTGGAATAATAATAGCGAAAATAAACCTTAAACAAGGCTTCCCAAATTTGAAGAAGTTTTTTGAACTGTTACCCAATGAACTTCTGATATTTCAGGACACACAATATCAAAATATAGCATGGGAAAGATAAATACTTGTTAGTTAAGTTTATTTAGTACATGCATCAAAATAATTGCGACGGCAGATGGAGCTACAAGGCTTGTCCTATTGCCACAGAATCATCGATTTGCCCACAAAAGATACATAGTCCATAAAATTTTTTGGCTATTGCTACCGATAAGAGTGGAATTTTGAAGTGGATAAAATTGTGCACATAAACACCCTGGTCAAAACAATGGGCAGTAGTTAAATGTATCAGGAAAAAAACTCAAATTAAAAAGAATTATAATATTGGTCAAGCACAACACTATGAAATGAAGGTACCTTTTCTTTTGTCCGGAAATAATGAGACGAAGGTCTAAAAAACACAGAATATGACACAGCTGCTATGTGCAAACAAATAATTCGCACCAGTCTTTGTTGCTCTTGATAGAGAGCGCAAATTCACTTCAGTGTTTGAAAGGGCTAGGTTGGGGCAGTGTGATGGGGACCTTTCCTTGTATCTTCACTGTCCAACAACCTCTGAACTCTCTTCTTAGCACAGTACGGCGATCGAAACGCTTAACCTGCAACCATATGACTTAGAAATCTTCACTATTAACCACAAAAAAAAGGAGCAGCCAAATTTCTCTTTGACAATCAATATATAATACAACAATGCCAATTACTAGCGCTAAAAAAAGCAGCGAAAAATGTCAATCTTTTAACAATCAGAACATGACACAACAATGCCAATTAGTAGCCACATAAAAATCAGCACAATGTCATCCCTCCACAGCCAAAACAACATGATCCTACAATTCTCGTTAGTAACCACAACAAAAGCAGAAAACAACATGACCCAATATTTCTTATTACCAACCACAAAAAAGAAAGAAAAAAAAAGGGTCAATCTTTCACCTCTAAAACAACTATGACACTACAATGCTCACTACTTTCCAGCAAATTTTCAATCTTTCCCAACCAAAAGAACATGATCCAACAATTTTATCCACTACCAGCAACAAAAGCAGCAAATTTCCAATCTTTCACGATCAAAACAACCACAAGCAAGAAAACTAAAAAACAAACAAAAAAAAAAATATTACCCAAGTCGAGGCGGCACCGCCTGACGTACTCATCCCGCACCGGCCTGCACTCCACCACGTATAGGAGGCCGACCGATGCCACCTCCGTCGGCTTCTTCGCCGACTCCTTCTCAAAGCAGGCGTAGAACGAATCGCGCGCCTACACAACAAGCTATCAACACCACCAAATATCGAGAAAAAAAATGCGCGAAAATCGAAACGAAAAGAGAGGTGGATGAGGAGAGTCAGGGTACCTTGTATCAGGAGGCTCGAACACCGGCGAGGACGTCGAGTGGACGGCGTCGGAGGTCGGAGAACCACCGGCGGTCATGGCCGGAGATGTCGAGCTACTCAAAGTGTTCGACGAAACTCCCCAACGAAAATTGGATTTTGCGTTTTGTTGGGTTCGTGGAGAAAGGCAAAATTTCATATGGGCCGATTTTTAGGCCCATTCATATTTTTGGGCCTGCTATATGATTTTATGGGCTATATTTAAATAGCTCGATTTTTCTCGATAAAAAATTGATTTGATGTTCGAACCAAGGTCGAGTCATATCTACCTACAATGGAGGTTACGGATTCGGTCGAAAGGAAGAAATTTAGAATATTATTGTTGCTCATGGTTATTTTAGCTTATTGATCTTCCAATATGCTAGTTTCAACAATTCTAGCTCCTTGCATTTCTTTTCGGCTATTTGGATTGTAATTGGTGTTTATGATAT
This sequence comes from Piper betle, assembly GCA_033002965.1. Taxonomy (NCBI): domain Eukaryota; kingdom Viridiplantae; phylum Streptophyta; class Magnoliopsida; order Piperales; family Piperaceae; genus Piper; species Piper betle. The sequence continues at coordinate 150,833 of JAURVB010000325.1, forward strand.
TTATGATCTTGGTAGAGGTCGATCATCAATAGGTTAGCCCTAGTTTATTTATCTTTGAGCTTAAGTTGAGCTCGAGTAATTCATTATCCAAATTTGGTTTTTTTCATTTTATTGTTTATATAAAATAAAGTAATTATGTGTTGAAGTTTTATAATTTTGTTTCAAATTTACTTTTAAAAGGGGGTAGTGCAAACAATAAATAAATAAAAATAAAAGGGAGTCAAAAAGTGCACCCTGACTAAAAGGTAAAAGATTCGATATATTAAAATATAATAAAAATAAAAAATAAATTAAATTATTATAATCAATCTCATCGACCAATTAGAGTATTTTAAAACTGAAATATATCTCTAAAATATTAGATTTTTATATAATATACTTATTATTTAATGAATATATATATATATATATATATATATATTTATAAAAATTATAATTTATTTTTAACATTACTAACTCAAACATAATCTTAATATTTGATCAATTTATTTATATTTCATAAAAAATCTTAATTTTTTTAGTTAAAATATGGAGTTTGGAGCAAAACCCACAAACTTGATTTGAGTGGGGGAAAAAAACTAAGATGAAGTGCACAGTTTAACGAAGCAAATATTCAAGGAACAAAAAATAGTTCATATGTATGTCCTCTATCTCATAAAAAGAGGACCACTTGCTGGTTCTTTGTTTTTTCTTTTCAAAGCATTATTGTTCTTTGTCTTAGTAATCACAAAATATATACAAGTAGACAAACCAAGTTGCCTATAACTACAACCCATGCCAGACTAAATTATATATATAAATGTGATCACATTATTGACTATTTTGATTTCTAATGACCAAATTACTGAAAAACAACACAAAACATGTATAAGATTTATCATCTCTGTGAGTGAGTGAGTAATTTATAGTCTCTAATGTCATTTCAATAGGCATGAAACCACAAGTACCAAGAAATGATCCATAAACCTCCAAGATTAATGGAGACATAGCTGCCATGAATCCTTCTCAAATGTGGACAACAAAGGTGTCCTTCCCTCTCATGATCATCCTCCCCCACCAAATGAAGATGAGCATAAATACATTTTACATTGAGACCACAAAACATCTCCAAGTACAGTACCCTTCATATAATTACAATTTACAAGGACTCTGGTGTAGGCCTCCAGGCCCTCCACCGTTGATGAAAGCTAACTTACTTTTTTCAACTTGCATACTAAAATGGCAAGAATCAATCCCATTCAATCCTCCCTGTGTGAGAAGATGTCACTACAAGGTTCTATAATGCTACGTATGTGGATTTGCATTGAAAAACCTTCTCTAGGTTAATAGTTCATTTGAAATTATTTTTGAGAAGCCTTCATATAATTACAATTTACAAGCACTCTCGGTGTAAGCCTCCAGGCCCTCTACCGTTGATGAAAGCTAACTTACTTTTTTCAACTTGCATATTGAAATGGCAAGAATCAATCCCATTTAATCCTGTTTAAAAAGGTGGGTATTATCAAAAGGGAGAGGTCTGAAATGTGATAAGATGTCACTACAAGGTGTTGAGGCCACACCACGGATAATGGTACAGGATGGGTACATGCAGGGTCTAGGCAGCTAGCCTATGGACAAGATTAGACAGTGGAACTATGCTAATCCATATACAAACCACGTACAAAAATCATCAATCCCAAATTTATCTCTCTCTAACTCAGACCAGTACATGAATCTGAGCATCATCAAGCTATAGTTGCCTACACTTAGTTGCACATACCATCTTTGCGGGAGGGAGCTTGCTTTCTTCTTCTGACTGCACTTTCTCTCTGCACAGGCGGGAATCGATGCGATGGGACTAGCACATAGCTCTCATTGCTGGAAACGTTGAAGCTACTAGGCAAGTTGGACATTGTGGTTGGTGAAGATATAAAAGGAGAGAGGGAAGATATTTTTGTAACGACAAGGACGCCTGGTGTGTCAGTGACAGGTGTGTGATTGCATGGAGAAGATAAGGAGGAGCAAAGACCCATTTTCTTTTTGTATATCATGTTAGGTCTGTGCTTGGGCTCAACGGGGTGGAGGAAGGAAGGTGACGGCTTTGGTGTTTGTAGTGGTTGTCACTCCCGAACTAGCAGATTTCGCCGTCTAAGGCTGCTGTTTGTGTACATGATTCTGAGTCTTTGCTTTCTCCGTGTCTTCTTCATGCTTGGTCTGGGTAGACTAGCAGTGATGTATACCGGAAAAGAAGGATTGCTTTTTTCTTCTTCTTGTCTTTGTCTGATGCTATACCCCTTTGTCTTCCTTCCTTGTTCAAGCTTCTGGGCCAGCTTTGATTATTTTGTTGGGATTGTGAGGTGGTGGGCTTGGAGTCTGACAGAAGAGAGTGAGCGCACATCTGCAATGGCATAAGGTGTATGCTGTTGCTGCTGCGTGCTCACTTCTCTTTTTGTCAGCTGTGAGGTGCCTTGATCCAATGTCTCCCACACCCTCTCTTCCTCCATTATCATAAAGTTGGTCTCTTGTGAGTTGGATGGATAGCACTTTGTGAATGATGCAGTTGTTACACTCATGGTTTGGTTTCTCAATTCTTCTCTTTGATAAGTTAAAATATGATGTAGGTTTGTAGGGATAATAATGCTCTTTGTTTTGTTTCTTTACTTCGGAATTTTGTGCACTTTAGTATGTTGGCCTTTACTGGTTCAATTTGTTGTTCGATAAAGGAAATGGTGAGCTTCCTGCTTAGGAATTGTTGTATTTATTATTTGCGTTTTATAATAAAGAGAAGAAGATAAAACACGACTTTCAATACCATGCTTTTGTTGGATAATGAAGTGGACTAGAGAAGATTGTGTGTGCAACTTGCCAAGATTCGATGGAAAATAAAACTTAGATATAATATAGGAATATGTGTGACTGAAGTTAATTGAGTTGTTCATATGCTTTTCATTATTTCTGGGAATCTGCAAACAGTAGTATTCTAACAGTTTTTAGTGCTTGCTAGTTTTCCTTTCAAGATTATGTTTTATAACTAGGTTTAACAACTATAAAGAGAAGAGAGCTTCTGCCTTTTTTTTCCTTTTACTTTTTGATGGGTAGTATTGGAGGAAGAAGAAGCGCTGGCGTAGAAATTAAGACCTTTTTTTTATACGTTGCAGTGAGCCGCTTCTTGCCATGGCACATGATCCCATCCAATGCCTAGTACACATCTGACGAAAGGTTGTTTTTTTCCAAACTGAGGAAAGTTGTTTTTGATATTTGGTTCTAATTTATTCATGAAATATGAAGGCAAACATAATCTTTCTTGTCTTCTTGCTTTATCTTGTTTTCTATCTATATGTATCACAAGAGTGGAGTGCTCAAAGCTGCGATTCCATCCAGACAAGCAAAGGCAACCAAACAGAACAAATAGCTTGCCTTCTTCCTTATAATACAATAAATGTGTATCTCGTGATTTGGTCATTTGAAGGTAAAGTTCATTCATATTTGTTTTTTTACAAATAAAAAGCCTGAAACTTATGATAAGATCATTATACCTGATTTTATACCTTTTTTGTTTTTTATAACTGCTTATTTACATTTTCTGTATGAGTAAATTCATTTTAATTTAGCAGAAGCATGTCACAAAGTTTGACAAATGAACCAATGTTTTGATTATTGAATTTTTGAGTATTGTAATTCTGAGTTTGCTTTCAAGAGTATTATGGCCTATATTTTTGGCCAACTGATCTGGGTTATTTTAATATTGAACTTTTGAGTATTATTATAGTTCACAAAGTTTGTAATAGATTATATGCTGGTGAAACTGGAAAAAATAATAACCTTTTGTATTTCTTTGCACTGTGGAATTTTTTCAATCAGATTGCCATTGTAATGCATACTTTTTCTTCAATTTTTTATCATTATTTAGTAATTAGCAATGTCTAAAAGAAACTCCTTGATGGGGTTGATAAAACTACGTGCTAATTGAACTATAATATTAATTAGACTTTCAATATTTGATGAATGGTGGAGAATGGAGATAACAAATTAAGGGGTCAGCCTCATTTTTCAGCACTAATATATTTACCCAAATGGTAGTTCTTCGTCCTCATTCTATTTTATGTTGGACTCTAACAATTGATGATTTTGCTTCTAACTGCTTAATTGGTTTACATTGATATGACTGCTTAATTTTGTTTTATTTTAATGGTCACATCACCATCCACCGCAAAAACAAAGACTTATGAATGGATAGGTTCTAATTTGTCATATATGGTTTTCTACAATTTGAAAGCTCTATTTTGAAGCACCAGATCGTTTCATCATAAGGCCATACAGTGGATTGAATTGTCTGATAATGAAATCATAGCAAGCTAAGATGACGGGTATATTTACTTGATTGTGTGAATTAGGCCTCCCAATTGTTTAGCGAAAACAACATAGAATTATCATGATTTTTTTCTTGGCACTTGCAGAATTATCATTGACGACCATCCTTGATATCACCTCACTTCATCCGAGCTAGGGTGATATAAAATGTTATTGGCTGATTGTTTAACACAAAAGCATGAGCAAGGAAAGTGATAGTAGCATTGGAATCTATTGGTGACATGTAATTTATGAGGTTAAGCTTGAAGCTGTGTTGATATCTATATTTTGATGTCTTGTAGTGTTATGTTTTCCTTACGAAAAAGAAGTCCACTTCATGAAGAACCAGCATCATCATCGTCAGATCATCCAAGTGATAACATAGATTCATGGAGGGCTTCCCCAATTACGTATCATGTATTTGGTATATTTTATAGCTTCCATCAAAGTTAGCTTTTGGTTTCTCTCTACTTGTAGTTGCTTCGTAACCAGTTAATTAAATAGATTCCATTTCTTTTAGTGGCATCTAGTGTTTACTTCATATGTCCGAAGCAACTTGCGGCAATTTTTAAGGGGGCTATTACTGATCAAGTGTCTCATTTTTTGGTTTGATAAATCCTTAACTTGACCTTATCATTTGATCAAAAGAATGAAATGTTATCTGGACCTTGTCCTTTGGTTTAATCATATGAAAAGAATGGAATGTTTTAAATTATAGGATACTTTCTAAATATGATCATTTTTAAGCAGGTACACAGCATCTACAATTACAATTTGATATTGTGATTACCTCAACCAACCAATTTGCTTTCTCTTTTAATATGATCAAATTGTTTATCACATAAGCCATTTCTTGATAAGATGATAAGAAGAATTCATATGCAATGTCTAAAGACATGTCGGAGTGTGTATTCCTGATTTGATCTAATCATCTTTGCAACTTCGTTCTACTTTGGCCTCGTCTCATATGTTCTGATCTAGTCTTCTTTATTATGATTTTTTTGCGCTAACTACAATGTTAACGTCCAGTTTTGCTATGTAGCATTTGTTCTAACACAAACTCGATTTGAGATGGTCAACTCAGAAAGCTTGTTTAGTACCCATGTGAAAACTCAAGTGAAACTTACACTTGAGACGATGGTTTTATTAGAATATATAAGCTGTTCATGATATAAGTGAGTTCAGAGAAACAAGGCATAAAATACAACTAATAAACAGATATGAATAACATGAAAAAAACAAAAGAAGACTAAGAGTCATAGTATTCATATTATGGAGTTGATGTGTAATACGCCCCTGCAAGCTCAGCGGCCGTTCAAAGAGCTGAAGCTTGGATCAAATAATAAGGAACGGTGGTGTGCAGAGTGCTTTGGTGAAGATGTCTGCAACCTAATAATCAGATGAGACAAAGTTAAGAATTATGTCTTCGCTGATTACACGTTCCCTTACAACGTAGTAGTCTATTTTAATATGTTTTGTCCTGGCATGAAATACAGGATTAGAGGCAAGTGAAATAACACTTTTGTTATCATATAAAGCCTCGGAGAAGATGATAGAGTAATTTGAAGATCATGCAATAATTGAGAAAACCATGAAAGCTCAGTGGCAGCAATGGCAAGAGACTTGTTCTCTGATTCACTGCTAGATATGGACACCATAGGTTATTTCTTAGCAAAGTAAGAGAGTGTGTAATGACCTAACCTAAAGTATAAACTAATGAGCTAAGGGATTTCTTTAAAAGTGGTTAACCAAGTTTTGAGGATATATAGTCCATTCCCATTTATAATGAATATCTTATCAAAATAGAGATTTATTGTTGGACTAAGTTAAGGGATCTTGTAGATAAGATTAGAGCCAAGAAAGATACACACACCACTAATAAATTGTATATCATTTGGATCTCTAGTCTAGTCTGAATTAAAATAGGCAGATAGCTGATAGAAAGACAAGGGTGTAAGACATAGATATTGAGTAAGAGACCCTTGAGATAGCAGATAATCAGCTTAACTTCTTGCTAATGAGTAGTAGTGGGTTGATGCATAAACTGACAAACTTGATTGACAGGAAAAGTGATGTCTGGGCAAGTAATAGATATATATATTGGAGAGCACCAACAATACTACTGTAGCAATAAGAATCCTGTAAAAGCTCACCATCATAAAAGCTCACCATCATGATACAAGTGAGTTGAGAGAAACAAGGCATGAAATACAACTAGTAAATAGATAAGAATAACATGAAACAAGCAAAAGAAGACGAAGTCATAATTTCCATATTATGAAGTTGTTGACTAATACCATGTATGACTTGATTTATGCAAATGGAATTTGTTAGATACTACTTTTGTGATTTTTGTCTATTTTTGCACAATTCTTGGATCATGCAAAATTAACAGGTCAAGTACTGCAAGTAGTTGCCATTAGTAATGTTTGTCTCCTAATTATTTTCTTCTTTATTGTTGTTTCATGTGTATATGACTGATTGGAAGTCCTATTGGATGGATGGAAATGAAATGGTAAAAGGAAGAAGGGCCAGAACTTGGGGAAAACGACCCTTTTGATTGGAAGGTTGGTTTCCTCAAATTATTATTATAGTAAGCTACTGCATTAAAATTAAATTGAAGTTCTCACAGATTCATTACAGATCAAAGAAGGGAAGTAACATGTAGCGATCTGCCCGTTTCGAGGCACGAAGTAATTGTTACCGTATGAAACTAAGTGTATTACAAATTAATTTTCAAGATTTTAAATAAACCTATGACATAAAATTTAATAAAACAAATGCTCAGGATAATCTATGCCCTATGAACTGAACCGAGATCCCACTATCATGCAAACAATTTACAAGTATAATAAAAAATAAGAAAAAAAATTCAAAAGTCTAATAATAAAGTCCTCCAGTTGTACCCATCTTCCATGCTCACACCTGTGGAGGCAATTCCGCATTAATAACTACAACACGAAGTCATATAATTACAAGAAATAAGTTAATATATTTCATAATATCATTAATTAAATATTTTAGTAATTATGAGTTTATGTCGAGCTCTTAATATGCCGAGAGAGGTGACCGCCCTATTCAACTACAATCCAATGTATGCATTCACACATTACGTGGCCCACGCCTTTTAGTTACCAATATTTGCCATTCACCCACCCTTTTGACAACACAAGTGCATAATGAGTCATCTTCCTCCATTGTGCCATGTCACCTTTTCGGTATGGGGCAGGTACTTAATCTTTCAAGAAGTTTAAAGGTGTGGCCCCGTGTTAGACTAAGTCAATTTTTTTACCCCGGTTATGCTCAGCACATCGTGATCAAATATGGGCTCAGGATGACCTCAACTACCAAAAAAGAATATACGAACATGAAATTTTGATAAGGCACCCACAACTATGATACACGATCCTAATATTAATGAAACTACTCGAAAGCCTTCCCTTTATGAAGCAAATATAGTCACAAACTATCAAGATGATGTTTTATTTGACATTAACATAATTCTCCTTTATATATAAGAAGAAGTGTGAAATTCAAAAAGTTACTATATTAAATTTTTATAAAAAAGAATATAATCACACATAAATATATTAAATACCAACTATTTGTGTGATAACAAAAAGTCAAGAAAATTGACTATTAAATTAATGCGAATGAGTGTCAAATCGCACTCACAACTCCCAATTCCAAAAATTCAATAAATAAAACCTATCTAAAACCATTCATAAATACTATTATACTGATACGTTAAAATTCATAATTGATAATTTATTATATTAATTTCTAAAAATTAATTTAATTAAATAATATTTAAGATTCATTCTATGATTTACAAAATCCTTAATAAAATAACGTCATTATTTTCAGGGTTTTACACCACAGGTCCTAAGATAGTTATAACTTTTCTCTTATACAAATGTTAGGAACTAATAAATAAATAAGAATAACATGAAACAAGCAAAACAAGACTAAGTCATAGTATCCATATTATGAAGTCGTTGACTAATATCATATATGACTTGATTTATGCAAATGAAATTTGTTGGATACTATTTTTGTGATTTTTGTTTGTTTTTGCACACATTCTTGGATCATGCAAAATTAACTTGTCAAGTACTGCAAGTAGTTGCCATTAGAAATGTTTGTCTCCTAATTATTTTCTTCTTTATTGTTGTTTCATATGTATATGATTGATTAGAAGTCCTATTGGATGGATGGAATTAAAATGGTAAAAGGAAGAAGGGCCAGAAATTGAAACCCTTTTGATTGGAAGGTTGGTTGTTTCAAATTATTACTATAGTAAGCTACTACATTAAAATTAAATTGAAGTTCTCACTGATTGTTTGTAGATCAAAGAAGGGAAGCCATAGGTCTTAAGATAGTTATAACTTTGCTCTTATACAAATGACGGGAACTTCCTGTTGTGTGGATGAAATTGAGATGGTTGAAGGGAGAATGGGGAAAGTTTAGAAAAATGTGAAGGGGCTATGTAGGTGAGAGCTAATTAAGATCATAAATCAAATTTATTAGATCATCAAAAATTTAGACCCTTATGAGATCATAAGAATGAGAAGTAAAGCGGAAACAATTAACCACAAATAAAGTAAACACAATAAGAACAAATAGATGTATATAATGTAATCAAATAATATATGTGAGACAATAAAGATATAAGTTTAAACTCACAAATATAATTGTTTTAGTTAATCAATCAAACCATATAAGTGTTTAGGTGATTTTGACCTTGTTTACATAATTCTCTAAATCAATCAAGTCAACCATAAGAGAACTAAATGAAGTGTACAACAAAATAATCAAAATAAGATTAAGCATGCAAAGAGGGAAGGGAAGATACAAGACACAAGAGAATTTTTAAGAAGTTCGAAACTCCTACTCCTCCTTTCTAACTCGTTAAGTCCTTTAGTTGGGTTAGTCTTCTTAGTTTAACTTTGACAACCAACTTACACACCTTACAAACAATAACAAGGCCTCCTTTACAAGCCCCGATTGTGAATGAATCTTATAACGAACAAGCCTTCTGTCGACTAAGGATTTTGACAACCAGGTATCCCTTGAAGTTAATCCCTCATTTACCAAGTTCTCACCATGAGTTTATAGAGGAGGGACAGCCCAACTCCAAATGAGTCATCTAAGCATGCACCTTCCTTTCAAGGCCAAATGTTCACACACTTACAAAATCATAGAAATTTACAAGTTGAGCTCAAATAATTGAGCATTGCCTCACTACAACCCTCTCTTGGGAAAATGCTATGATTGCAAGTAAAAAGGGAAGGTGCAATTTTAAATATCAAGCTTGAGCATCCCGGAGATCTAAGAGATTTCTAATAGTTTATTATTACAAAGGGTCTTCAAGGTATCTCAAAACACACCCTTTGAGGTCTTAATTATAACTTTGGAGGCTCATTTTTAAAATAATAGTCATTATGGTTTGAATCTCCAAACTTTACATTTTCCAATGGCCAGTTTTGGTAACTTTTTGAACGATCGACTTCCAAATCATTTGTCGAAACCTTTGTTAATCATACCATAATACTTATAATTGAACTAGCTGGTGAGTTTGATTATACTCTGGTTGTTGACAACATTGCCAAAAAATCAAGTTTCCCCTCAAGCTTCACCGATTTCTTGTGTCTTCTATCTCTAACCAATGCAAATTTTGGTTGTTGAAGCTTTGCAGAAGTTGCCGTTGTCTTCATCCCATCTCTTCCTCCTAGAAGTTCAATTAACCAAAAAGACGCCAAAGCCTTGCCGTGGTGTTCCACGTCCGCCATAGAGTTTTCCCTTCTGCCTTTTGGCTGCCGAACGCTCTACTGATGTGTCTACCGCACTTTTGTCTTTTCACACATTGGGTAAAATCCTTCATCCTTCGGTTGCCAAAGTCTTTGCCGAAGAGTCTACAGAACTTCTAGGACTTCTTCTCCAACCTTGAGTCTTGTTGATCTTGGTTCCCTGTGATTAGAAAGTTCTAAGTGTTATCAAATCAAAACAAAGTAACAAAATGATCCTTTTGATCAGAGGATCAATTAAACTAAGTTGTATTATAACCACATCAAATTTCATATTTATTGATCACTAAATAAACAAGGAGTTAAAATATAACCCTTACAAGACATTACAAGATTCTGATAGGCCAAACTTAACCAATAACATGACAAATGGGTATAGTTCTACACAAGTTATGTAATTGACTATTATTCTCATAAATAAGCTTTCCTAGATACATAACATTGACCATATCTATAATGCTACGTATGTGGATTTGCATTGAAAAGCCTTCTTTAGGTTAATAGTTGATTTGAAGTTATTTTTGAAAAGCCTTCCGGCCCTTCGTATAATTACAATTTAGAAGGACTCTCGGCGTAGGCCTCCAGGCCCTTCACTTTTTTCAACTTGCATATTGAAATGGAAAGAATCAATCCCATTCAATCCTCCCTGTTGTTCAAAGAGGTGGGTATTACCAAAAATGGGAGAAGATGTAACTTCAAGGTGTTGAGGCCACACCACCGACAATGGTACAGGACATGGTAAATGCAGGGTCTAGGCAGCTAGCCTATGGACAATATTAGACAGTGGAACTATGCTAATCCAAAATCATCAATCCCAACTTTATCCTCTCTCTAACTCATTCTAGTACAGTAATCTAAGCGGTCATCAAGCTATAGTTGTCTACACTTAGTTGCACAGAGCATATTTACGAGAGGGGGCGCTAGCTTTCTTCTTCTGACTGCACTTTCTCACTGCACAAGCGGGAATCGATGCGATGGAACTAGCACAGAGTAGTAGCTCTCATTGCCGGAAACGTTGAAGCTACTAGGCAAGTTGGACATCGTGGTTGGGGAAGATTGAAAAGGAGAGAGGGAAGATATTTTTTGCAACTACAGGGACGCCAAATGTGTCAGTGACAGGTGCGTGATTGCATGGGGAAGATAAAGGAGGAGCAAAGACCCGTTTTTTTTTTTTGTATATCATGTTAGGTCTTTGCTTGGGCTCAACGGGGTGGAGGAAGGAAGGTCACAGCTTTGGTGTTTGTAGTGGTTGTCACTCCCAAACTAGCAGATTTCGCCATCTAAGGCTGCTGTTTGTGTACATGATTCTGAGTCTTTGCTTTCTCCGTGTTTTCTTCATACCGGAAAAAGAAGGATTGCTTTTTTCTTCTTCTTGTCTTTGTCTTCTTTCCTTTTTCAAGCTTCTGGGTCAGCTTTGCTTCTGACAGAAGAGAGTGAGCGCACATCTGCAATGGCATAAGGTGTATGCTGTTGCCGCTGCGTGCTCACTTCTCTTTTTGTCAGCTGCGAGGTGCCTTGATCCAATGTCTCCCACACCCTCTCTTCCTCCATTATCATAAAGTTGGTCTCTTGTGAGTTGGATGGAGAGCACTTTGTGAATGATGCAGTTGTTACACTCATGGTTTGGTTTCTCAATTCTTCGCTTTGATAAGTTAAAATATGATGTTGGTTTGTAGGGATAATAATGCTCTTTGTTTTGTTTCTTTACTTCGGAATTTTGTGCACTTTAGTATGTTGGCCTTTACTAATTCAATTTGTTGTTCGATGAAGGAAATGGTGAGCTTCCTGCTTAGGAATTGTTGTATTTATTATTTGCGTTTTATAATAAAGAGAGAAGAAGATAAAACACGACTTTCAATACCGTGCTTTTGTTGGATAATGAAGTGGACTAGAGAAGATTGTGTGTGCAACTTGCCAAGATTCGATGGACAATAAAACTTAGCATATAATATAGGAATATGTATGACTAAAGTTAATTGAGTTGTTCATATGCTTTTCATTATTTCTGGGTATGCGCAAACAGTAGTATTCTAACAATTTTTAGTGCTTGCTAGTTTTCCATTCAAGATTATGTTTTATAACTAGGTTTAACAACTATAAAGAGAAGAGAGCTTCTGCCTTTTTTTTCCTTCTACTTTTTGATGGGTAGTTGTATGGAGGAAGAAGAAGCGCTGGGGTAGAAATTAAGAGCTTTTTTTTATATGTTGCAGTGAGCCGCTTCTTGCCATGGCACATGATCCCATCCAATGCCTAGTACACATCTGACGAAAAAATTGTTTTTTCCCAACTGATGAAAGTTGTTTTGATGTTTGGTCCTGATTTGTTCGTGAAATATGAAGGCAAACGTAATCTTTCTTGCCTTCTAGCTTTATTTTTTATTCAATCTATATGTATCACAAGAGTGGAGTGCTCAAAGCTGCGATTGCATCTAGACAAGCAAAGGCAACCAAACATGACAAATAGCTTGCCTTCTTCCTTATAATACAAGAAATGTGTATCTCGTGATTTGGTCTAGTTTGAAGGTAAAGTTCATTCATATTTGTTTTTACAAATGAAAGCCTGAAACTTATGATAAGATCATTATACCTGATTTTATACCTTTTTTGTTTTTTATAACTACTTATTTACATTTTCTGTATGAGTAAATTCATTTTAATTTTGCAGAAATATGTCGCAATGTTTGACAAATGATCCAATGTTTTGATTATTGAACTTTTGAGTATTGTAATTCTGAGTTTGTTTTCATGAGTATTACTGACCTGTACTTTTGGCCAACTGATCTAAGTTATTTTAATATTGAACTTTTGAGTATTGTTATAGTGCAAAGTTTGTAATAGATTATATGCTGGTGAAACTGGAAAAAATAATAACCTTTTGTATTTCTTTGCACTGTGGAATTTTTTCAATCAGATTGCCATTGTAATGCATATTATTTTCTTCAATTTTTTTATTATTTAGGAATTAGCAATGTCTGAAAGAAACTCCTTAAGGGGTTGATCAAACTATGTGCTAATTGAACTATAAGATTAATTAGAACTTCAATATTTGATGAATGGTGGAGAATGGGGATAAGAAATTATGGCCTCATTTTTCCGCACTAATATATTTATCCAAATGGTAGTTCTTTGTCCTCATTCTATTTTATGTTGGATTTTAACAATTGATGATTTTGCTTCTTACTGTTTAATTAGTTTACATTGATATGACTGCCGAATTTGTTTTGTTTTAATGGTCACATCATCATCCATCGCAAAAACAAGACTTATGAATGGATAGGCTCAAATTTGTTATATATAGTGTTCTATAATTTCATCATAAGGTCGTACATTGGATTGAATTGTATGATCATGATATGATAGCAAACTAAGATGATGGGCCTATTTGCTTGATTGTGTGAATTAGGCCTCTTAATTGTTCAGCTTAAACAGCATAGAATTATTATGATGTTTTTGGCACTTGCAGCATTATCATTGACGACCATCTTTAATATCAGCTCACTTTATCCGGGCTTGGGTGATATAAAATGTTATTGGCAGATTGTTTAACACAAATGCATGATCAAAGAAAGTGATACTATTTTTCATTGGAATCTATTGGCCCTTCATTTAGTGACATGTAATTTATGAGGTTAAGCTTGAAGCTGTATAGATATCTACATTTTGATGTCTTTGTGGTTTTATGTTTTCCTTACGAAAAAGAAGTCAACTTCATGAAGAATCAGGATCATCATCATCAGATCATCCAAGTGATAACATGGCTTCATGTATGGCTTCCCTAATTACGTATCATGTATATGGTATATTTTACAGCTTCCATCAAAGTTAGCTTTTGGTTTTTCTCTAATAGTAGTTGCCTCTTAACCAACTAATTAAATAGATTCCATTTCTTTTTAGGGGCATCTAGCTTTTACTTCATATGTCCAAACCAAATTGCGGCAATTTTTAAGGGGCTATTACTGATCAAACGTCTCATTTTTCCGGTTTGATAAATCTTTAACTTGACCTTATCATTTGATCAAAAGAATGATATGTTATCTTGACCTAATCGTTTGGTTTAATTACATGAAAAGAATGGAATGTTTTAAATTATAGGATATATTGTCATGAAGCTAGTATATCTTGTGTGCATATCAGTATTAAATGGCTAATCTTGTTTTAGACTTTTTTTCATTACAGTACTCTAGGCATGTTCCTAAGTCCTATATTCACAAATATTATTACCTGTAGTTCAACTTTCTAAATATGATCATTTTTAAGCAGGTACACAGCATTTACAATTACAATTTGATATTGTGATTACCTCAACCAACCAATTTACTTTCTCTTTTTTATATGATCAAATTGTTTATCACATGAGCCATTTCTTGATAAGATGATAAGAAGTCATGCTCGGCCGGTGTATTCCTGACTTGATCTAAACACCTTTGCATCTTCGTTCTACTTTGGACTCGCCTCATATGTTCTGGTCTAGTCTTCTTTATTATCATTTTTTTGCACTAACTACAAGGTCAACCTCCAGTTTTGCTATGGAGCATTTGTTGTAACACATACTCAATTTGAGATGGTTAAGTCAGAAAGGTTGTTTAGTACCCATGTGAAAACTCAAGTGAAACTTACACTTGAGACGATGGTTTCATTAGAATATATAAGCTGTTCATGATACAAGTGAGTTGAGAGAAACAAGGCATAAAATACAACAACTAATAAACAGATAAGAAAAACTTGAAAAAAACAAAAGAAGACTAAGTCATGGTATTCATATTATGGAGTTGATGTGTAATACGCCCCTGCAAGCTCAGCAGCCGTTCAAAGAGCTGAAGCTTGGATCAAATAAGAAGAAACGGTGGTGTGCAGAGAACTTTGGCGAGGATATCTGCAAGCTGATCATCAGAGGAGACAAAGTTCAGAAGTAGGTCTTTGCTAATTACACGATCCCTTACAAAGTGGTAGTCTATTTCAATATGTTTTGTCTTGGCATTAATTATAGGATTAGAGGCAAGTGAAATAACACTTTTGTCATCACAATAAAGTCTTGGAGGAGATGATAGAGTAATGTGAGGATCACCCAATATTTGAGAAAACCATGAAAGCTCAATGGTAGCAATGGGAAGAGACTTGTCCTTTGATTCAGTGCTAGATCTTGACACCATAAGTTATTTCTTAGCAAACCAAGAGATAGTGTAACAGCCCAGCCCAAAGTAAATATTAATGGGCTATGTAATTTATTCAAAAGTAGTTAACTAGGTTTTAAAGATTTAGTCAATTCTCACTTATAAACATGATCTTATACGAGTAAGTATTAGATGTAAGACTAAGTTGGGGAATCTTACAATCTTCCCACCTTAATAAATTCCATCCTCAAAATTCTTACACTTATCCTGTTGCTAATCTCAGCTCATGACCTTTTTTCAAACCGTGACCGATAGCCTAGCTAATGTACTTAGTCCAGCCTACCATCTAACATGATACTAGGAAGCTCTGATAACATTTGTAACAAGCCAAGCCCAAAGTACAAAATAATGGGCTGAGTTATTTCTTAAAAAGTGGTTAACCAAATTTTAAATGTTGTTTTTTATAAGTAATTTTTGTCTGTTTTTGCACACATTCTTGGATCAAGTAAAATTAACTTATCAAGTACTGCAAGTAGTTGCCATTAGTAATGTTTGTCTCCTAATTATTTTTGTGTTTATTGTTGTTTCATGTGCATGTGATAGATTGTAACTCCTATTGGATAGATGGAATTGAGATGGTGAAAGGAAGAAGAGCTAGAAATTGGGGAAAATGACCCTTTTGAATGGAAGGTTGGTTGCTTGAAGTTATTACTACACTAACCTACTACATTAAAGTTAAATTGAAGTTCTCATTGATTTGTTGCAAATTAAAGAAGGGAAGCCACAATTCCTAATATATTTATAGCTTTGCTCTTATACAAATGAGATGAACTAATAAATAGATAAGAATAACATGAAACAAGGAAACAAAGTCTAAGTCATAGTATCCATATTATGGAGTTGTTGACTAATATCATGTATGACTTGATTTATGCAAATAGAATTAGATACTACTTTTGTGATTTTTGTCTATTTTTGCACACATTCTTAGATCAGGTAAAATGAACTTGTCAAGTAACTGCAAATAGTTGCCATTAGTACTATTTGTCTCCTAATTATTTACTTCTTTATTGTTGTTTCATGTACATATGACCAATTCGAACTCCTTTTGAATAGATGGAATTGAAATGGTGAAAGGAAGAAGGGCCAAAAATCGGGGAAAACGGCCCTTTTAATTGGAAGGTTGGTTGCTTCAAGTTATTACTACACTAAGCTACTACATTAAAATTAAATTGAAGTTCTCATTGATTGATTGCATATCAAAGAAGGGAAGCCACAGGTTCAAAGATAGTTACAACTTTGCTCTTATACAAATGATAGGAACTAATAAATAGATAAGAATAACATGAAAAAGCGAAATAAGACTAAGTCATAGTATCCATATTAGAAGTTGTTGACTAATATCATGTATGTCTTGATTTATGCAAATGAAATTTGTTAGATACTACTTTTGTGATTTTTGTTTGTTTTTGCACACATTCTTGGATTATGCAAAATTAACTTGTCAAGTACTGCAAGTAGTTGCCATTAGTAATGTTTGTCTCCTAATTATTTTCTTCTTTATTGTTGTTTCATGTGTATATGATTGGTTGGAAGTCCTATTGGATAGATGGAATTGAAATGGTGAAAGGAAGAAGGGCCAGAAATTAGGGAAAACGACCCTTTTGATTAGAAGGTTAAATGTCTCAAATTATTACTATTGTATGCTACTACATTAAAATTAAATTGAACTTCTCACTGATTAATTACAGATCAAAGAAGGGAAGCCACAAGTCCTAAGATGGTTATACCTTTGCTCTTATACAAATGATAGGCACTTCTTGTGGTGTGGTTGAAATTGAAATGGTTGAAGGGAGAACCGGGCAAGTCTAGAATAATGTGAAGGGGCTATATGGGTGAGAGTTAATTAAGATCACAAATTAAATTTATCAGATCATCGAAAACTTAGACCCCTATGAGATTATAAGAATGGGCACTAAAGCGGAAATGATTAATCACAAATAAAGTAAACACAATAAAAATAAATAGATGTATACAGAGTAATCAAATAATATATGCGAGACAATAAAGATATAAGTTCAAAGTCACAAAAATACTTGCTTTAGTTAATCAATCAAATCATACAAGTCTTTCGGTGATTTTGACCTTATTTACTTAATTCTCTAAAGCAATCAAGTAAACCATAAGAGAACTAAATGAAGTGTACAACGAAATAATCAAAATAAGATTAAGCGCAAAAAGAGGAAGGGAAGATGCAAGACACAAGGGAATTTTTTAAGAAGTTTGGAACTCCTACTCCTCTCTTCTAACTCATTAAGTCCTTTAGTTGGGTTGGACTTCTTAGCTTAACTTTGACGACCAACTTTTACAACTTACATGCAACAACAAGCCCTCCTTTACAAGCCCTTAGTGTGAAGGAATCTTATAACTAACAAGCCTTCCTTCCCAAACACTTATCAAGTGTTAAAGGATTTTTGCAACCACCTATCCCCTTAAGCTAATCCCTCCCTTACCAAATTCTCACCTTGAGTAAAATGAGGCTTCTAAGCATGCACCTTCTTTTCAAGGTTAAGTGCTCGCACACACTTGCAACACTTTAGAAATTTACAAGTTGAGCTCAATCAATTGAGCATTGTCTCACTACAACCCTCTATTGGGATGTACACAATGAAAATACTAGGATTATAATTAAAAAGGGAATGACCAATTTTAAATATCAAGCTTGAGCATCCGAGAGACCTAAGAGAATTCTAAGAGTTTATTAGCATACAAGGTTTTCAATGTGTCTCAAAACACACCCTCTGAGGCTTTATTTATAGAATATGAGGCTCATTCTCAAAATAATGGTTGTTATGGTTTGAATCTTCAAACTTTACTTTTTCAATGGCCAATTTTGATAACTTTTTGAACGATCAACTCCCAATTCATTTGTTGAAGCCCTTGTTGATCATACCATAATACCCAGAATTGAACTAGCTGGTGAGTTTGATTGTGTTTCTCTTACTGATAACACTGCCGAACACTCAAGTTTCCCTTCAAGCTTCACCGAATTCCTGTCTCGTCTATCTCTGGTTGATTCAAAATTCAGTTGTTGAAGCTTTGTAGAAGTCGTCATAGTCTTCATCTCATCTCTCCCTCATAGAAGTTCAGTTAGCCAAAAAGTGGCCAAAGCCTTACTGTAGTGTTCCACATCCATCCTAGAGTTTTCCCTTCTACCATTCGGCTGCCAAACTCTACTAAAGTGTCTGCCGAACTTTGTCTTTTCACACATTGGGTAAAATCCTTCATCCTTCGGTTGCTAAAGCTTTTGCCAAAGTATTTGCCGAACTTCTAGGACTTCTTCTTCAACCTTAAATCTTGTTGATGTTGGTTCCCATTGACCATATCTATAATGCTATGTATGTGGATTTGCATTGAAAAACCTTCTTTAGGTTAATAATTCATTTGACATTGTTTTTGTAAAGCCTTCCGGCCCTGGCACATTCAAGGTTTTGTCTACGTACAAACCTAGTGGTCAGAGGTGGAAACAATTCTAACTTAGCATTTCTATTAACATTCTCAATGAGCATAGTGTTTTTTATCTAGCTATGCATTGTGGTGGCCTCCACGAGCATTGTTGGGTTTAGCTTACATCGGTCATTGATGGTGTTGGTGACTAGTACATAGGTTAATGGGAAAGCCTTATTCCCTTAGCTAGTTTTTGGATTAAGAGAAGCTCGTAACACCTATTACAAGTCCCTTTTGAAGGTCCATAGAGCCCAATAGTGGTATCAGAGCCAGGTTGGATCCGGGTTTTACCTATGCCGATTGTGATTGTTTTCTTTATGAGTTCCACCTGATGATTAAAAGATCTAACAGTGGTATCAAAGCCGGGTTTTGCCTACACCGATTGTGAAAATTTCTTTCATAGGTTCTACCTGATGATTTAAGGGGAGTTTGCCAGATGGGTGCCCTCTGATAGTTTCACCTGATAATTTAAGGAAAGTTTGCCCGGTGGATGTCGTCAAGGAGATTGTCAGATAGTTTCGAGATCGTCTAATGTGTGAAGGGGAGTTGTTGGGATTATCCTACATTGGTCATGGATGATGTTGGTGAGTTGTATATAGGTTAATGTAAAGCTTTATTCTCTGAACTAGCTTTTAGATTAAAAGAAGCCCGTGACACCTATTCTAAGTCCATTTTCTAACTATGCATTGTGTTGGCATCCAGGAGCATATCTTTTATATGCAAGTTTAAAGCAATTTATTTTCTTTCTTGTTTTACTTAACCATTGCATCTGTTTGAATGAGTAAAAGGCACAATTTTTTTTGGGCGAGTTTATTCATGTTCGGCATTGCGGTGGTAGGACTGAACTTGATCGAGCTGCAAGGATCTGACTTGTGGTCTAATACTTGGAGAATCATGTGTGGTATGCTATCTTTGTGCCGTTAATGTGGGTGTTTAATTTGGCAGGAAGCTGGAAAATTTTGGCAGCAATTGTTCAAAGTTGGACATTGTTAGTGAGGATGCAATACTGGACATCTTATCAATTGATACTAGGCAGTTCAGTGCATTTGATGCTGGTAAGACGTTGGTTTTGAGACCATCGAGCAGATAGCTATCTTCTTTTTATTTTTTTTTCATACTTGGAGGTGACTTGTTCTTTATACCTGACAGAATGCAAAATGAGACCTGAAGATCATTTTAGTAGAACACTAAGACTGGAACTGCATTTCTAAGATATGTCCTCCTTGTAATTCTCATTAAGTAGCTTAATTAAATTACATATTGTAAATACCAGTCGTGAGCGAAACTCAAGTGTGCTTGTGTGTATATCAATATTCTGGTACTACATGGACCTGGTTTTATAAATATGCCAATCACCACCAAGCAATTCTTAATCTTGTCAACCCATTTCGCAAACCGTCGATTTCAACTTTTTTCTTTGTCGTGTCATCATTTTTCTTGTGCAGCTCTACTGACAGGAGGTGTAATAGTTGCAGGGGAAACTGCAAATTGTGCAATGGATCAAGTGTCGGGGCTATGAGATTGCAAGGTGTTCTGAGTAGCGAATTCTTTGATCTTATCGTTTTAGGTCATCGAACCACCTCAATAGCATAACCTGCACTGCTTGTAGGGGGTATTGCCGTGTAACCTACTTCTACTTGGTATTTGAAGACTAGTCTTTTTGATCAAGTAATTGTGTGTCCTACAATTGAACTGCATTTTCTTTTTGGAAAGAAAAATGATATTTTTCGGGAAAACCATGACACTTCTCTTCCAAATCAAAACAATATTATTTGATGCCTAATCAACCCAATTCAATATATAGAAATTATTGTTTAAATACGTTAACCTTACATTGAGCAGTTGTATGCACAAACCAAAACTTGGCAAGGCAGGTAACAAGGGTCATCTGTTAGCAACTAATTCTTCTGTGCTGGGGGCATTTTGCAACTTCTTGATGACCAACTTTTTGGTGGGAGGAAGCTCTTTGGAAGAAGGAGGCATCAACACCCAAAATCACGGAGTCGTCTTCTTTAATATCTCCTTTCAAGACGCCTAATGCAATTTCGTTCTCTACCATTTGTTGAATCACTCTTTTGACAGGCCTAGCACCATAATTCGGATCGAAACCCAGTTGTGCCAGCAGGTTGACAGCCTCATCTGTGAAGTGGATGTCAATCTTCTTTTGCTTGAGACGGTCTTTTGATCGATTCAACTGCAGAAAGGGATACACATTGTCATTCTTGCTAACATCTATTAAAATCTGCAGAAGTGTTAACAAACAGTAAATGGATCAGATAAACTCTATGTACCGATTTCTAAACAAATACTCTGAGCATGAGAAAATTGGACAAACCTGTTTTTCGACAATGTTCCTGATTTCTTTGGAGTCCAATGGCTGGAAAACGATATATTCATCAATACGGTTCATAAACTCTGGCCTAAATGTCTGCCTGGCAAGCTCAATAACCTGCCTTTTCATTAATTCATAAACTGCATCCTTGGTATCATTTGTGTTCTTGAGCGTCTCAAGGATATAATGTGAACCTATATTTGATGTCATTATCACTACCGTGTTTGTGAAACTCACTGTTCTACCCTGAGAATCTGTAATCCTGCCATCATCCAGGAGCTGTAATAAAATGTTGAAAACATCATGGTGTGCCTTCTCAATCTCGTCAAAGAGAACCACTGAATATGGCCTTCGTCGAACAACTTCAGTCAACTGTCCCCCTCTTCGTATCCAACGTAACCCGGTGGGGCACCCAGCAAGCGAGAGACTGCATGCTTTTCCATATATTCACTCATATCAATCCTCACAAGAGCCTTTTCTGTATTGAAAAGATAACCAGCAAGCGCTTTAGCAAGCTCCGTCTTTCCAACACCTGTAGGACCCATGAACATGAAACTAGCAATGGGACGACTTGGATCAGAGAGGCCAGCTCTGGAGCGACGAATTGCATCAGCTACAGATTTCACAGCAATATCCTGCCCAACCACCCTCTCGTGCAGTACTTGTTCTAGCAAAACTAGTTTGTTCCTCTCCGACTGCTGTAAATTTGATAGAGGGATTCCGGTCCATTTGCTAACAACTTCAGCAATATCCAAATCAATGACCTCTTCTCTGAGCATGGATGTCCCTGATTTTCGGAAGTCGGCAAACTTCTTTTCAGCTTCTTCAAGCTGCTTCTGAAGAGAAATTAGGGTTCCATATTTAAGCTCAGCTGCCCGATTCAAATCGTATTCACGTTCGGCCGCTTCCATCTCAAGATTAACTCGGTCAATCTGTAAAGATGTACCAAAATATCCTAAAAAGTTGAAAAGAATGTCCCAAGTACAGTTAATTAAAACAATTCAAAGCAGCAAACCTCTTCTTTAATTGATCGAATTTGAGTCATCAAATTCTTCTCATGTTCCCACTGTTCAGTTAAGTCTTTTTGCTTTTCCTTTAGGGACACCAGATCGGCCTCCAGCTTGCTCAATCGCTCTTTTGAAGCTTTATCAGTGTCATTTTTCAAGGACAATTTCTCCATTTCCAGCTTCAGAACTGCTCTGTCAACCTCATCTAACTCAGTTGGCTTTGAAGTGATCTCCATCTTCAATTTTGCAGCAGCTTCATCAACAAGATCAATTGCTGCAAACAATAAATTGCAATCACCAACCTGATAAATTAACATAATACAACGAAAGGATTAAGAAACAGGTAGAATAAGACGAATCAAGCACTGTAAATTGTCTAAAAAGACCAAAAGTTTATTACTTATGGTTCTTCAAAGAAATATCAACTAATAGCATCTTTAAGAAGTCCTATCCTATTGCTTTCACAAATAAACAGAAGAATTTTCCAACTTCATTCTTCAAAGAACCATTAAGTTACTTTTATCTACCCACTGTTCCCTATTGATTCACAAGCAAGCATCTAAATTAGCACTACCATTGTTTAAGCTTCAAAAGCAACATTGACAAGACTAAATTACCTTTGTCAGGCAAAAACCGCTCAGTTATATACCGATCAGCAAGAACAGCAGCTGCAACTAATGCACTATCAGATATTTTGACACCATGATGCAGTTCATATCTTTCTCTAAGACCACGCAAAATGGAGATACTATCTTCAACAGATGGCTGGTCACAGAAAACCTGTTGGAATCTTCGAGCAAGGGCAGGGTCTTTCTCAATATACTTCCTATACTCATTTAGAGTAGTGGCTCCAATGCAATGAAGCTCGCCACGACCGAGCATAGGCTTGAGCAAGTTTCCTGCGTCCATAGCACCACTGGTTGCACCTGCAATGTCCCAAACAAAACTCAAAAGATCAAGAAATGCAGAAAAAAGAAACGAAGCAAATAGCAAAATACAGCCCCTCAGATAAAACAATAAATGTGGCACTACATCACCAATATTCTTGTTGCTCAAAATAAACTAAAGTCCTAAAGTAGATATTGGAAGTTACATCTATTTAAACATTTAGAGGATAAAACAAGGATCACATCCTAAACACAACAAACACAGAAAGTAACTCTAATTTTCTCTTTACACATGTCATTCTCTCTTATAAATATTCACTCACTGACAATTATTTCTTGCAACAAATAAGCATACACCAAGAGCTAATTAGCCAAACCTGAGTTACAAATACTTCTCAACACTATTACAGTTATCTTCTTCTTCCTCATCTCCTTCTTCTTCCACCTGATACCCAAAAGTGCCAGGGACATAACCCTAAATAGGTATCCATATGATTTCAGTTGGCAAAGTTTTGATGGTCGAAATGCCCCTTCCTGACCCAAAATCCCCTCCTTTCCTTGGGCTTCAGACCAGCAATGCATAAGCATTGGTGAACTTAACTCTAATACAGTTATGAAAAAGAAAATTGAATTCCAATGAAGGATCTGACATTTTTGGCAAAAATGTTTTCCTAATTGGATAATTAGCCTTATGTACATCTTATGTACAAAAGTTCTAGACTGCATTATGGTTTATGTCCACTTTTTTTTCTCTAGGTATCAATCCCTATCCTCATGATACATACAAAGATGCAAATGCTGGCTTGAAGATTAATCAACTGTCTAGGTTTCCAAGTCAAAGCATGGTCAACCATCATACTCAACTTTCCTAATTTTACATGGTAAGGTGTTTCATATTTCTGTTCACTTGATCCATTCTAAATAAAAATTTGCACCTCTAGTGGCCAAAACAAGCATTTTTGTTTTACCATGTTCCACAAACCTCTCCTGCCAACCTAGTAATTTTCACTCAAACGTAGTAAAGGTATCCTCAGGAGCTTCCACAATCAATTCTGAACCACAATGCCCAGTTCTTTCCTGCTTCCACCAATGCTATATTGCAGATTGACATTTGTACAAAGCAGGGGAATCTGGACACTATATCAAAATAAGATTATTAAGGAGACACAAACCTGCTCCTACAACTGTATGAATCTCATCAATAAATAAGATTATCTGTCCATTTGAAGCAGTGACTTCCTTCAGAACAGCTTTTAGTCTCTCTTCAAAGTCTCCTCTGAACTTAGCACCCGCAATAAGTGAACCAATATCTAGAGAAATCAACTGCAAAAAAATAAGATGAAGACATCAAGACAAGTATGAGCGTATGAGCGAGACATGCACAGCCTAGTTATCCATTGTTCCTTCACCAAGAACTATCACACATGCAAAGGTAATTAGAGGCTTCCACAACAAGATATTCAACAAAACTTTTCCACATAAAAAACTTGCCCTTCTATTCAAAAGAGGTTCAGGCACATCACCACGGACAATACGCTGAGCTAACCTGTAAAATTAGAAAATAACATATATCAGGACAGTGGATTTTCACTTAACACAACTCCAAGTGAACCTTGAAATACATCATAACTAACCATGAATAATGTTCAGATTGTCATTTTTAAAAACTAAAATTTGTGCATCTCATAATGGGTTTGACTTATTTGTCAATTAAAGTATCTCAAGGTTTGTACATATACTTATGCAACACATCGTGAGAATCTCAGACCAGAGCAATAATTTAACCATATTTTGAGAAAAACACACACACAAAAAGATAATAGATGGAGTTTGGCACTTTATACTTTAAGCAAAAGCAACTTTGAAGAGATTAAGAGTAGGCTAACAAGATTGAAGGATATTCACTACAACAGTTAACAGCTTGAATTTAACCAGCTTTCTAGAATTTGTACACTTAGGATGATGAAGTCATGATTATCTCACCCCTCAGCAATCGCAGTCTTCCCAACACCAGGTTCACCTATTATAACAGGATTGTTTTTGTTCTCCTCGACAGTATCTGGATACAACGCCGAATTTCATCATCACGACCAATTACAGGATCAAGCTTTCCACGCCTGGCAAGTTCTGTCAAATCACTTCCATACTTCTCTAGGGCTTCATATTTTCCTTCTGGGTCTATAAGTTAATACATAACAATATAAAAAATTGTTAGAGAGAAAACAGAAGATGGCAACGAGTGTAATAAAAATAAATTGAGAATCAGTAACATGATGGAATCAATTTGGGGTTCACAGCAAGCAGCAAAGCATTACGGTTTTCAACAACAAAAAAAAACAAATAAGAGTTGTCGAACTACAAAAATGCTTCACTAGTTACTATGTCAACGAACAAAGTCAAAATGAAGATGTGTTACTTTGGTCAGTCACTCTCTGGTTTCCGCGTACAGCTGTAATTGCATCCTTCAATTCCTTCTCTCCAAGTTGGAACTTTTCAACAACTCCTGCCCAAACCTCTTATCTGACAAGAAAGCCAATATAAGATGTTCAACTGACAAATAATCATCACCCAGATCCTTTTGGTGCTTCTTCCCTGCATCCAGCAGTGACTGAAGAAATGTTCCCATTACTGGCCCGCCGGTGTCTCCACTCACCTTCAAAAGAAAACTTAGAATTCAAAACGCAATTTTATGCTTCAATAAGAAAACAAATATAGATCACTGCATAAGTTCAATAAGAGCAAAAACCAAATAGAAACTGACTGCCTTCAGCACAATGCCAAACCTTAGGCTGCTTGGATATAAACTCGTCCGTGGCCTGCAAGACCGAAGTATTATCGGTACCAGCTTTGGCAAAGATCCTCCGAGCCAAACCATCCTTCTGCTCCAACAAGGCTTTCATCAAATGCTCCGTCTCCACCACCTGTTGCTTACTCAATCGGGCTGCATTTACAGCATCAACTATGCCTTCCCATGCCATTTCCGTTAAGTCTTGTTGGTTGAGCTGCCATCACAAGCCAACGTTAGAAATATCAGCTCCATAAATCCCAGTCCTTGCCTTAACAATACTCCAACCATATCAGCCAAACCAAGACAACGAAAAAACTCCCACACTAGCACTGACTGAGAACTAATGAGAGTACTTCCCACTTAAGCGTTCATAGTGAACCATGAAGCATATCAGCCAGCAGCAACCAATAAAATGAAAATACTCACACTTTCCCATTCACTGAGAAGCATGCAGCGACCCGAAAGAACTCAACAAACACAACGAAAAGACTACTCTACTTTCGCAGTCATCCAGAAACATGTAGCATATCAGCATATCAGCTAGCTGCGAGCAATACAATCAACAGATACATCGAAAAATACTCCCAGTTTCGCATTCAATGATGATCATGAAGCACAACCAGGTAGCAGTAACCAAGAAAAACCAACTACTACAACAAAAACACTACCACTTTCGCATTCATTGAAAGAATGCAGCAGACCAGCCAGCAGAAATTGCGAAAACCAACTAACACAATCAAAAGACTCCTGCCGTAGCAATTATCGAGGACAGCGTAGTATACCAATTTGAACAATCTACCTGCGCAGAGCTCCGCCGAGGCGCAGAGTCATGGAACCCCCGACGCTGCAGCCCCTTACCGACGCCCAACAGCGAGAACTCGGCTCCTCCGCCATTTTTCGGCACCAACTCGCCGCAGCCGCATGGCAGAAGCGAAGCACCCCGACGGCCGGAGAAGGCAGGCTGTGCGGCGGACAGCCCCGCCGCGCGTGCGAGCGGCATCCGGCGGCAGGCGTCGGCGGCGGTGCAGGCGGACCTCCCGAGCCTCGCCGCTCGAGCAGCCATGGTGGGAGAGGTTTGGCTTGGGGAAGGGGTAAGGTGTAGAGGAGTTGGGGAAGAAGGCGGAGAAGAAGAGAGGAGTCTTCCAGAAGTCTCCGGCTACCACCATTAGGGTCGTTAATTGAGCGAGCCCGCAAGTATTTAGCGTTCGACTTGATTTGATTAGACTCGATTTAATATTTAAACTCGATATTTAAATGCTCGATTCTAATCTTACGAGCCGAAGCTTGAGTAAGGTCGTGTTCGACTCGACTCGACTCGGTTATAACTTGAAATCGACTCAATAAAATAATATAATAATATAGTCTTTATATTATATTATAATATATTATATTATTTATATATATATATATATATATAATATAATAACAAAGAAGCAAGATAGTTAAGATGGTAAGTATTCACCTTGATGACTTCAAGGTTATGGGTTCAAACCTATTTTTGACTTTTAATCGAGTTGGTTTCGAGCTAGCGAACAAGCTCATAAAATTAAGCAGTTTAAGTATATTCGAGCTCTTATCAAGCTCGAACACATAAAAGATATTCGAGTCTAACTTGAGCATGTATATTTAAAACTCGTTCGATCTCGAGTTGAATTCGAACGAATTTTGAACTATTCGAGCCGAGCTCGAACACATGTCGAGCTCGAACACATGTCAAGCTCGGCTCAGCTCAATTAGCACCCCTAACCACCCCAACCTATTAATCCCACCAAAGGTGTTATCTTAATTAATTACTTACTTACTTCTCTAATTCCTCTTAATCATGTTAATCGAATAAACTAATTATATTTAAGCTATATTAATTAAAATATTAATATTTTTATATTTTTAAAAGTTGGTTAACTATAAATATATGATTTAAATGATATTAAATTAATGATATTGATAAGATTTTTATACATCAAATTATTTATTAATTATTAATTATTTATTGTCGGTTAAAATAATTAAAATTTAATAATAATTACCGTTTAGAAAAATAATAAATTGTGTGATAATAATGAATGATGAATAAATTAATAAATGATAATAATAAATATTTTCGATGTAATTTATCAATTATTTATGATTCATAATTCGACTGAATTATATTTTAAAAGATTATCAATAATAAAAAATAAATAAATAAAACCATGGACTAATTATTCTTTAATAGTTAATAAAGTATTTTTTGAATTAAATTATAAATATGTAAATTCAATTTACCAATGTTTGTGATTACTAGAACAATATTAAACTATTTTTAATTATTTATTATAATAATATTAAAAATCTAAATTAAATGTATTTATTTATAGACTCTGAACGGGAGGCCATAAAAGTCGAAAAATGGAAAATGTTTATATGGTAGTGACCACAGAGCTGTTCACCTCCGAAAACGCGCCCTCACACGTGTGTAACCTGAAATACCACATTTGCCCTTCTCTCCCTCGCCCTCCTCTCAACACTCTCCCCTCTCCCCATCCCCGCCGCCCTCGACGAAGACGAGGTCGACGGCGGCGGCGGAGGCGGACCGAACACCGGCGAAAGCCCTGCGGCCGCGCTCTGCTTTCGAATCGCATCTTAACACCACAATCTCGACGAATTCGAAGCTTTCCCCGCCGATCGGTAGGTCGCCCGGTGGGGGAGCAGGAGGCGTCGGACGAGATTGGGAGCGGCGCGGCCATGGAAGACGACGACGGATTCGGCGATCTCTACACCGACATCGTCCTCCCAGCTCCCCAGCTCCCCGCTTCTTCCTCGTTCTCCGCCCCAGCAAAACCCGCTCCACTGTCCGACCACGCGCGGCCCCATCCCGCCTCCGTCCGGACGCAGGTGGCGACGGCGGGCGATGGATTCAATTGGGATGAGGACGATTCGGCTGCCGATGGCGGCGATTCGGGTCGAAGCACGGGTCTCGCTAGGGTTTCCGAAATCGGCGGGGATTCGGAGGCGACGGTGATCCCGGGGCTCGCGTTGGCGCCGGGTTTTGGCGGCGGGGGCTATGGAGGGGGATTGGACGAGGACAGCGGGGAAGATGAGAGCGATAGCGAAGACGATCTGCAAATCGTGTTGAACGATAACACGAACCCAATTGCGACGGATAGGAGGGGTATGCAGGGGATGGGTGATGAGGACGACGACGAAGATGGGGACGATTTGGTTATCGTTACTGGTGACGACGTGAACATGAGCCAGCCGCCGACGGAGGAGCAAGAGGGCGGCGATGAGGCCGGCGCGGCCGCCGGAGAGGGGGAGAGTAAGGACGGTGCTGATGCAGCTAAGGCTAATGGTGGTGTTGCCGGAGGTGTTGGAGCGAGGATTGAATACAGTAACCATACTTACAATCCCCACCATTCTCAGTTCAAGGTCAGTTTGTATGGCGTCTGAATAGATGTGGACTTGCTGTGTACGAGTTTAGTTTCCTTCTTGGCATGTTTCTCCAAGTGTACATGCGTGAAAGGGATTGTTGGTTTCCAGTAAGAATTGTTCTTCAAGACATTTATATGTAATTAGTTGAAGAAATCATGATGGATTTATATGGGTGGATTTTGCTCAAGCTTGCTTCTTTTACTGTTTCATTAAAATGGGGAAAGATGGTTATGTTCTTTATTTCTCTGTTAAAAGGAAGTGTCCAAAGATGGCTTTGTTATATGCCCGCTCGGTTGGAAGGAAATACCAAAAGATATGAGAACTGGGGAATTTGGTAATCACGTTAGCACATCAAAGGTTGAAGACCCTATGACAGCTGTATGACGTTTGTTTCCATAGCCGAGGCTGAATTCAGACTGACCTTTTCGGCCAAGCATGGATCTTATACCTTCCTACTCAGCTATCAACAAAGATAGTTAGAGTTTATTGTTCAGCCTCGTTGGAAGCGGTTGCTATATTGGTGTCATAGGACCCTAAATGTTCTTATAGGAAGCTTTAAAAAGCTTTCATTCATATCTACTTTTTTATGCCATTTTTTCAACATTACTTGGCCAATCACTCTTCCTTTGATATTTACACTGGCGTTCCCAGTTACTGTTTCTCCTGATACATCCTTATGAGTTTTCCTATTACTTATATTGGTATTCTAATTCCTAGGGCAAAGTGATTCCCTTTTCCGCATCACATATTATTAATGATGTCACCATTTCGTTGTAGAGTTTACACTAATAATTTAGCAGCTGTGTATGGGCTATCAATTTCTTCATGTACATCTTACCAAAATGTCCTAATTATATCGAAAGTGTTCGTTCTCAATTCGTTTTATTATTTGTTATTCTAATTGAATCACACTCCATAAATACTTTTTTATTTAGAACAATTTGGAAAAAAATGTACTGAAGAATCACATTTACAAAGTCTGGTTCAGCTATCAGTGCAGAAACCATGATTCAGTTTCATTTTATAATATAGTTTGCATGATTTTCGTGTGCTAGTGTGTTTTCATTATTAAAATTTAGTCTCCGGTTGTATTATGGTTGTTAATCTGCAACAATAATTTACATGTGAGAACCTTTTATGCTTTGATGATCTCGTGAATTTGTGTGTGGAATTGATTGATGTCATATCTTCTTTAATTTTTGCCAGTCATTGTTTGTTCCTTTGGTTGATGATAAAGCAAGGGTTTTCTATTTATTCCTTGCCTATAATGCTTGATGTTTATATTTTTGTTGGTAGTATGCTATCTTAATTATCTTTTCCTTCAATATAGTATGTGAGGCCTGGTGCATCTGTTGCTTCTGGAAGTGCTGCTAGTAGTGGAGGTGCCTTCAACCAGGTTTGTCCGCCTGGCACTATTGGCTTGGTTGCGGGCCAAGGTCGTGGTGATTGGAGGCCAATGGGTAATAAGGGCATGACCTCTCTGCAAAGAAATTTCTATCCTGGATGGGGTTCTTCAGCTCGCTCCTTTGGTGGTGGGACGGAGTTTACTCTTCCTTCTCATAAGTAGGCTTGGCAGTGGCTTTGTTTATTTTTTGCTTGTGCCTTGCTAGTTTCATAATGGGCTGTACAACTTGATTTCAGGACTGTATTTGATGTTGATATCAATAGTTTTGAGGAAAAACCCTGGAAACTGCCTGGTATGGATATTTCAGACTTCTTTAATTTTGGATTGGATGAAGACAGTTGGAGAAGTTTTTGCAAGCAGCTGGTAAGTTACAATTATTTCAGCATTTTGAAGACGCTACACTTTTGTTTGAAGGAAAACATTTTGTCCATCAACAGACAATGATTCACAACTGGAAAAAAATATAATAAAATTTTCAACAATGATCGGTTGCACATTTATCATTTTTATCTTTTATGGTTGTCTTCAATTTGATATTTTTGGTCCTTCAGGAACAATTTCGCCTTGAAGCAACAATGCAGAGTAAGATTCGTGTTTATGAGAGTGGGAGGTCTGAACAGGTATGTACCATTGAACTGCTTTATTTTTTAGTTGTCTTAATCTTTAATCTCAATTGCTAGCTTAGCGTCTTTTGTTGAAATTTTCAGGACTATGATCCAGATTTACCTCCTGAGCTTGCGGCTGCCGCTGGTCTTCATGATGGTTCAACCGAAAATGTTAATATTGGTAAAGTTGACAGTGGACAAGCTGATACATCTAATCAAGGAAAAACAGCCCCACACATACGACCACAATTAGTATGTGACTCTTCTTTTGAAGAATGTCTATTTCTACCTTGTTCATCTTCTTTTGCAGTATGATTCTAGTGTATTTGCTTCTGGCTCCCTGCCATAAATTTTGCCTTCCACTAGTACAATTTCTAGGTATCTTGATTTTCTTTTTCCTGTGAGTAATATGCCGAGAATAAATGCTCAAGGAAGACATTGAATATTGTTGAATACAGCATGTTCTGATGAAGTAACATGTGGCTGAAAAATGAATATTAGATGTGCCCCAAACAAGTCTCATGTTATTGTTTTTTTAATTCGATGTGTACATTCAATCATTGTTGTGATCTTTGTCATTTAAATTGTTGTCATTTACAGGGTGCTGAATTGTTATCTGTGCGAAACTGATTGTCTTGCTACTCCATTCGATAAAACCATGTCTATATACCACAAGTTATTATCGTATTAATAGCCTTCATTATGTCTCTAGACTTCTTTTAATAGTTCATTATTTGATCTCTGGGATTAATTGTTGTAATAAAGTTGTTTTTTATCTATTAAGATGTGTTAATCCCACTGGCTAAGCCTAAATGATTCTTATTTTTCAGTTTATTACATGGATTCTGTTGACAATTTGTGGGTTATGAATTTGTAATTATGATTGTTTTTTAGGTTCCGTCTTTCTTTCTTGTTCATTAAAAATAATTATTCCTGTGTTTTCCTATTTACTTCTGGAGCTTTTTTTGCCAGTTGAGAATATCTATATTCAAATTGTTGAGGTGTAATTCACATTTAGGCAGTATCAGGCCATGTTGCCAGCTGTTGACCTTCCCTATTGATGATATTGATCACTGCACCCTTGTTTCTATTGCTCTTTTTCTTTTTGATCAAATGTGAATGTTGGGATTTGATAATTAGGAGCAATGGTTACAACATATGCTTTGAAATTTGGCATCTTACCAAATAATTTGCATATTGTGCTATTTATTTATTTCGTAAATGCCAAAAATTTATCTTATGATATCAGCTTGTCATCTCATTATTTTGTGCCTATATTTTGACGGTGTCCAGCCAACAGGAAGAGCAATACAAGTTGAAACTGGCTATGGTGAACGTCTTCCCTCCACGGATACCCGACCTCCAAGAAATCGAGATTTGGATGTCATCATTGAGGTGAGATTATCATATGTTCTAAGGAAGTTTTTATTCTATATGCGTGGAAATTACATTTATATGGATAGGTCTTCTGCAGATTGTGTTACATGATGATGCAGATGACAACTCGGTTACATCTAATGGCACTTTAGAACAGCCAGCTGATGAGTCGCAAGGTGAAGATTCAAGAGGAGATGATGATGGAAATACGGATCATGTCACTTCACCTTATGGTGATAAAAAGAAAGAAACTTTTGAAAGATTTTCTGTTGGTGGTCCCAAGCATAGCTCGGATGAGGATCTCAATACTGTGCCAGATGCAGCTGGTGCACGCCCAAGTTCAGATGGGCAGGAAGCTAGTGGGGAAGAAAGGTCTTTTGTTTTAAGGCTTTCTCATTGAATATTGTCTTTTTTCATTGGTTTTTGTTGGTTGTCACGAGCGATTTTTGTTAGTGGATGTCATTGGTTTCTTGACTAACTATTTCCTGCCAATTCAGGCTATTGCATGACAGAAATGAACAGGATGCTTCACCTGTAGAAATTGAAGCCGTGAGGGAGCTTAGCGTAGAACAAAACGATGGTGGGTCTGATGACAGGCTTGCTTTAGCTAATAGCATTGAGGCCGAAGGTGAGGACTGGACATCGGACTTGGGAGTAAGTGGGAATGATGAAGAAAGTGGATTGGCCAGTTCTGTTAAAAAATATAAACTCAGTTCCATGGTTGAACCTGCGGTCCACGAAATGACAAATGGACATGAAATGAGGCCTTCCAACAGTGACAGTAGCAAGCCTGGATCTGGCAGCAGTAGGCATTACCAGAAGTCCAGAGGAGGTGGTGATGAGGAAGTCATGCAGGATGGACAATTAAGACGAATCAGAGAGCCAAAAAGGATGCGAGATGATGACAAGCATGGTGATAGAAGGGATGATTATTATCGTGATAGCAGAAAAGACATGGACAGGAATCGCACTGTTTCAAGAGGTAGAGAGGACATTGGTAACCCTCATGTACATAGAGATTATGGTGTAGTTTCTGGTCATTATGCACGTCCTAAAATAGAGAATTTTGAGAGGCAGGAGAGGGATGTTTCAGTTAGAAGCTGGCAGAGGAAAGATGGAGATATTCAAGGACGAAAAAGAAAGAATGAAGAAATCAGGAGTCGGGACAGAACTGAAGAAACAGGTATGAGACACAGGAGCAAGTTTCACGAAAATGATAGATTAGAGGAGGAACATCAGTTTATGAGGAAACGGGGTGATGATGGAGACTGGCGCAATCGTCATGAGAAGGATATGGGGCCAAGGTTCAGGGAACGGGAGGTAACTTTGATGGGCCGGCATGAAGCAGTAGATGACTCGCGTTTTAGGAGAAGGAAGGATGAAGAGATTGCGAAAAGAGATCATGAGAAGGAAGAAAGTTTACATGGATACAGAGGCAGAGAAGATAGAAGAAAACATGAAAGGGCTGAAATGGTGGGCCCAAGAAGAAGGGACGATCAATCAAAATTGAGACAGAAGACTGATGAGAATCACAATTCTGTTAAAAAGGGGGAAGAAAGTTGGAGACAGAGAGAGAAGGAAGACAAGCATAGATCAAAGCAATCCCGTGAAGGAGACAAGTTGCTTGAGGGTGGAAGGAGTAAGGAAGAATCTACAGGCTTTGCTTTGGATAAAGAGTATTTGCATAGAGATAAAAGGCAACAGACTGAGCCACATAGGAAAAGGGAAGGTGGTGATGAACTAACTTTGCCATATAGAGGACACGAGGGTACTAATAGTAGAGAAAGCCAATCAAAAGATGATGGCAGGAATCCTAGGAATGACAGGTCTAGTCGTCAGAAAGATCTGGCCAACAAGGAAACACGAAAACAGAATGCAAGGAAAGGTAAGGAACGTGGTGGGAATGAGCAGAATACTATTAGGCCTGACCTGAAGGAACAAGATAGCCATGGACGGGAAAAGGTATAACTTTACCATAGAAAGTTCAATTTCAGGATAACTGCTTATTTGATAGTGCTTATTTTCTACCCACACACGACTTTTTGGCAAATAATGTTAAGGAATTGCTTGTATTACTTTTTCCTTAAACTTAGTCAAAGTGGCCTTTCTCATTAATAAGCCGAATGAGTAGGGAATGACTGCTTTCAAATGTTCAAATTTTCAGGTTAGATCAAGAATTGTTAACGAGGTTAATGTGAAGTCTGTGGATTGTAATGGTGATGATTGCCTAAGGCCGATTTCTACTGGTTCCTCCAACAGATTTCATCGTTCCGACCAAAATAAGTTTAATTTGTCGTCTCCCGGACAAGAAGATGCTGTATCTGACGAAGAACTCCAGCATAACTCAAAAAGAGGCCGGTCCAAGCTGGAGCGCTGGGCAAGCAACAAAGAGAGAGATGTAGGTGACATTTCTGAAGCTTCAAAAGCCCAAAACGAGATGGATCAGATTGGTGATGCAGTAGGAGTTGACATACTGAACAAGATCAGTGAGGTCACCACGGACAAGAATGTTGGTGGGTTGGAGTTTATGGATATTGACAATCGTGTACCAGATTTTCAAACCATGGAACCTGAAAAAATTGACAATGACCCTCACTCTGATACAGTTGCCAAATTAAGGAAACGCAGCGAGCGGTTCAAACTTCCAATGCCTGGTGAAAAGGATACATCAGTTAGTCGTAAGGTGGAGACTGAAAGAGTGGCTGCACATAACGAGACAACTAATGAAACAGAGATAAAACAGGAACGACCAGCTCGCAAGCGGAGGTGGGTTGCAAGCTGAATTTTTTCATTGCTATAACTTAATCCAATCCCTGATTAAACTGGATACCGGATCTTTATGAACATGGAGTTTTGGACACTTTGTCTACGTTCACTCTAGAGCTACTGGTCGACGGATGTTTTAATATCTGCCCGTATTTGTTGTAATTCCTCACATACGTGCAATGTCGGATGGAAATGTAATCTAAACAGGATTTGAATACTGGCCAGAAAATGGACTGGCATTTTGTACGTGCATTTCATATTTACAGATATTTGCAGGGCATTCCACAAGCATCTGATGATGACAGCAGCTCAGCGGTGATGCACTGCCTGCACAAACTTGAATCTTCTGATGGCAGTTGGCCATCAAGAGCTTTAGAAGATTTCCTCATCCTTGGTCAATGCTACAGAACATTTGAATGAGGCCTCTTCGAGGAGCAAGGCGAAGACGGAGCCACTGCTGGTGGTGATGAAGCAAGAATCATAGCATTCTCCTTCACTATTGTTTTTCCAGAAAGCTTTGTGTGCTCGATGTCCTGTGACATGCTTCAACAGCACACCAAAGGGACTTGAAATGTAGCTCTGGGATGAATGGGTCGATGGCTATTACATTTGCTCATTTGTACAATATGTTAAATCCCTATATAAAGCAATGCCACTGTCGATCAATATTACTGGATTTTGGAGAAGAAATAGCTAACAAGCAACACGAATAAGCACTCTGTTCATATATTGATGAGTTCTATCATTAGCAGCGTTCGCTTTCAAAAAAGTAGCAAGTATCAACATACCCATTTATTTGATTCAACGGTTTGCAGTCCTCACTCACAAGCAAAACATATATAAATATTTTTTTATACAGTGGGAGTTTTGTAGAGGAAATGAGCATAATAAGTTTTTTAAGGAGAGTTTCACATCACAGCAGGAGTTGATATGAATGGTACTACAGGTAGAAGAGATGAATATTATTTGCCTAGAAGAGATTTGAGCCACCATGAACCCTTGGAGGTTTTGATGGATGGGTCTGCTGCTTCTGGAGGAGTGTTTGCTTGTGGAGTTTTGCGCAGTTTCTTGACATCGCAGCCTTCGTCGATCGCCTTTTGGACGTGTTGGTTGTATATCTCTTCGCTCAGTTCGGCCTGTCTACAGAGTATCTGATCAACCAGATGGTGCAGTCACGTTAGTGCAATTGTGGTTAGGCATAGATTTCACGTTTTGTACGACCTACATTTTTGTAAAGATAGATTTTAATTTAGAAGAAAAACTTCTACGGAGTAAGACTTTTAATTCCATTCTCATTAATAAATAGACCAATTTGTGAATCCTTCTACACCAATATCAAATGAACATCCGAAAAATCATTATCAATAACTATCATGTCAAATATCAACTCTTTAGAAGCAACTCTTATTATATAATACAACATATATAACTACTTATGATTATGCATAGAACAATAGGATGAATGCCTTTTTCTTCACTAGACATCCTATTGTCAAGGAAGGCATAATTCTACCAAACATTGGAAAACTGAACTTACCCACAAATATTTCCTCCTAGGCTCACCAACCAAAACACACTGATAATCCTCGTCAATGAACAGAACCCATTAGTCGCCAGTGACAGGAATAATGGGCAAGAAGGGAGGAACATAGAACTTGACTTTGAGCTTGGCCTCATCACTTTTAGGATCGGCCTTATAAGCTGTTCCTTCAATGGAGTCTCTCTCGCCGGAGCTCCAAGTCTCGTTGAGGACATGGGCAGTGCCATCTTCATTGAGTGTGTAGGTGGCCCTCGTGCTCTCACCATTGCTGGGCATGAAGAAGGAAGGTAAGGAGGCTATCTCATGCCACCGTCCCATGTAACGTTCCAAGTCTAGACCCCTCACCACATCTGGGACTTTCTTGGCTTTTGATGCTGCCATTTTTCTGCTTACCTCGGGGGCTTCTTCTCTGGATTTCCATCTTCTTCTATGTGTGAGAGACTGGGGTTGGTGTTGTTTGATAGCTTGATGTAGCGGTGAAGCCATGTGAGGCCTTGAATGGTTTGGATTTGATTTTTTCTCGGGTGGGTGGGGTGATGGGTTGCTGGGTTTATGATGGGTTCGGAATCGGGGTTGGGGGTATTCACTTATAACAAAATATGCAAAAAAATATCATCCTTGGGTATCAGTTTGGGTAAATTAATCGAAATTGCAACCTCATGGATGCACTTTTATGAATACGAGTACTCTGATTTAATTATAGTTACATGAAATAATACTGTTGCACCACTTCTGAAGGGGAGAGTATCCCTGGAACATGCAATCCTATATTAAGGGTGGCTTAGTTGTTGGCCAAGTTGAGTTGCCGCTAGTCAAGAATGTTACAATCGATGAAACTGGTCTCTCCTCTCTCCCATTTGGTTCAACCATTCGTTCATATGTAAGTGATTGCTTCCATGCTGAATACCAATTTTGCTCTTGAGCTCTCTTGTTTTTTTCTTTTCTTCTTGTCAATTTTGGTGTAAGACCAAGAAAAAAGTGTACCATTTCAAGTTCTAGCCTGTATGGAGAAGCTTTCCAAGACTCAACAAACGAAGTAATCGCCCTTGTCAATTTAAAGAGACAAAGCTAGACCTCCAGCCTGACCCAGCTTAATTTATAGCAATATGTACTTTCCTTTGCAATGCAATAAATAGCTTACGTTGTATAAATTATATGAGAACTAACTAATGATCACAAAAACAGTTTATTTGCCATTTCTTGATTCATTTTTTGCGACCTTCTGTTTTGTTGGTGTTTTTCGGTCTTAGTTTCTTCCTTGGATGTGTGGCAGTTTTCATTCTTATTTCTTCTCTTTTTGTTTAGCACTCCATAAATTACATGAAATAAATGTAATAGTGGAAGTCAGAAATTCTATTGTGTTTGGATGCCAAAAAATTTAGTCAATTTTTGTTTATTTTCGGTGAAAATAAGTCTATTGTACAAATTTTACAAAATAACATTTTATTGTAAAATACAAAAAAAACGATTAGGAAACATTTTGGTAGACACATATAGAAAAGAAATATTTTATTTTTATTTCATTGATGACTTAAGCTAAAATGTAAGTTAATAAGCCTAAATTATCTTATAAAAAATGATTAATTAAAGTTAAAATTTTATACTTTATTCTTACTAATAAATTAGATCTTACCTTGCAAGATTTACGCTCTTTTGTTTGTGTGATCTTCACATTTATCTAGTTTTCTAGATCATTATTAATATAAAAAGAATTGAAAATTGTATAATATAAGTAACTATACAATTTCAAATATCTAGCTGTTTCAGATTCTAGGAGCCACTTGGCTTTTTCTCCATCACCCATGATATATTTTCTTATTCTTTTTTGGGTAAATTAAGATAGTCATATTCAATCATAAAAGTGTAGGGTACATGGGATGAATGGGGTCAGACCATTCATTTTCATTTGAGTACTCCAATCAGTCTACATTGCTATCACCTTCCAATCTTGATGGGGTGGATGACTTGCATGTATATGGGGAAAAAGGGTGATAGGTGACCTATTGTTTAATTAGAGAATCCTAGGTTAAGCACTTTTCCCCCTACTTTAGGGCACTGCCCATGAAGAACTAATTAACTAATTAAGTAGCTTAAAGACCTTATAAGTTTTATTTTCATACCTAAAATATAAAACTAATTACATATTTACACAATTTGATGAGTGTGATTAAAGTTGAATGTGGATAAATGAGGGACATTACTTTCAGTATAACCACTTTAACTAAAAGTTCAAATTGAGTAAAAAAGCTTGGATTTTTAATGTCTGATCTTTCTGATTATGCACACAACATTTGCTTGGAGCATATATATATATATATATATATATATATATATATATATGATAGTTAGGGTAGCCTGGGGGCGACTGCAGAAATGTTTGATTTTTTTTATTATGCACAGAACATTTACTTGGAGCATATATATGTTTTTATTTAATATGAATTATTAAAAAGCTATATATATATATATATATATATATATTATATATATCACACACACAAACATGTATTTTGTGAAATAATTTCTACAAGGAAGTTATTTAATTGTGAACAAATTTGAGCATCGCGAGAGGTGTGAAGTGAGGGTGATGTTTCATGCATTGCCTAAAACATCAACTTGCTCTCGCGAAAGCAACACGAGGAAATCACTGCTATGGTGTCCGCAATTTTGTTTCCTTTCAGCAAATAATTGATGATTAAGTTGATGCATATACTATATATTATAATAGGATGACTTTTTTTTGTTCTTGTCGCATATTAGCTTTCTCTTCGCACGACATTAATTCTTGCATCATAAATCCCTCTCTTCATCTATTATTCGCCCAAAACACTCTCTTCATTGTCCTTTCATTCATCTCCTATTAGCCTACAATTTTTCACTTTTGCATTGTACTCACCCAAAATTCTCTCCGGTGTTTGCACCTTTCTTTTCTATTCGGCCAAAATTTTTCGTTTTTGTCTCTTATTTGTCCAAAACTCAATATTAATCAATATTTATATTTAATTATCTAAAACATGTGTTTTAACTAATTAAATATTTAAAACATGTGTTTTTTAACTAATTAAATATTACTATTTAAAATTTAATTTTAAAAATTCTTCATATAATTTTTTTCTTTTGATAATTTCAAATTGATTTCAATGAGCAAGATATTTTTAAACATATTTAAAAAATTATACTTACAATTAAATAATTACTTATATTTTCATTTAAAATACCTTTCAATTTCTTCATATATTATTAATTAAATTAAAATATATTTCATATTGAACATAACATTTACGTGTAATTTTTATGATTAAAAATTAAAGTCCACTTAGAAGGTTGAATCTTTTTAGTGCAAGATAATTTACATTGGACATTTAATGTAAATGTTTAGCTTTGACCTTGACAAAATGATATATGTCAAAATTTCAACTAAGAATTTTTAGAAAATATTTTTAATAAGTTTTCAAATTGTAAAATTATTTTATATATATTTATCAAATTTTATTTGAAAGGAATTTTTTAATGTTTTCAAATATTATTTATTTTTAATTTCATTTTTAATAAAATTTTAAAAAGTTTGTCAGAAATGATCGGCTAGTTGCACCCGTCTAAGCTAGTAATACACACCCACACACACACAACATATATATATATATTGCATGCATTC
Source organism: Piper betle (assembly GCA_033002965.1). NCBI lineage: Eukaryota > Viridiplantae > Streptophyta > Magnoliopsida > Piperales > Piperaceae > Piper > Piper betle. The sequence goes on from JAURVB010000325.1 coordinate 191,359, forward strand.
ATGTTTTAGCTGCAAAATGAAATTGGATAGAGCTGAATTTAAACCAAATTTTTAAGCATACTGATCTTAGAAATGCATTCATCATCTCACAAATTAACAATCAGTTCTATAATAGCTACATAATAGTGCAAATTTTCAAGGTTAATTAGGCTACGCGAGAATATTGCTTTTGTCGGACAACATTTGAATTGTACCAAGCATATGATTTGTAACTCTGAGCAGAACTGTGAGGTTTTGCTTCTCTTTGAAGGTGGTTAAATTATAATTTTTAGCGGTTTTACAATATTATTTTTTCGGGTTTTTTCGATCATTAATATATTTCTAATTATTTGGTGGTCTGAATTTCCTAAGAATACATGCCAACACAAATTCGCCATTTATTGAATCGTATAAATCTTTACACAGTTTTGATCATAGTATGAATGATCACTCAAACACTTACTATGAACAAGTCTGATCTTATTTCGAAGAATGCATGCAAAAGACGTCGACTGAATCAGAACCGCTTGAAATCAAGTACGAAGTAAGTCTGAGCAACATTATTTCCCAACTCCTTTCACCTTATCATCAACTGTCCCATGCATCCGAAGCTGTACGTACTCAAACAATTGTATACAAATAACCATGCAAACCTTGTTAGGCCGTATAAATAATATCTACAATCTTGGCGAGAAATATTTAACAATGGAGGTGATAGCTAAATACCCAAATGCATACCTTGCTTGGAGACAGTCCAATCCTTGTCATCATAACCTAAAGCCCAGAAGAAGTATCCCCCAAGTTGCACTGTTTGGCAAACTCTATCTTCTTTCCCACCGATTTGCCGTCGTCGTACCCAATCCATTCTGTCCCTGCATACGAGTACGTCGACACCGTGGAGTTATCGTACACAACATGCGCCTTGCTCTCCTTGTTGAACGCCGCCACTTCCATGTACATTTGTACTCCGTTCCCCAGCCCGGCCCCGACCGCAGGCGCTCCGATGCCATGGTCGCCGGCATCCCGCAGCTGCCATGTTCGCCCGTACAACGGCAGCCCCATCACCACCTGCTTCAGAACGAGATCGATGAATCAAAGCTTAATTATAATGTAATTAATCAAATGACATTCCTCGTTTAAATGTTGGTTGACACGATTGTTTATGAAGTAGAGTCGATTAGGAGTTAAGCTAACTCAAAACTACATAATTATCTTTTTATATATATAATTGATTAGTATAATGAATTATATATAAGATATATCTGGTTAAACATGACACCAGCAATTGTTACAATTGTTTATAACATCTTTAAAATGTAAAACCGTTCTAAAATGTGGATTAGGCACGGTAGAATACAAATTATGTGCTATTTGTAAACATTCAAAACAATATTGTTTATAACATCATGATGTTTTGTCCGTAACGAGGGAATTTGGTTGAAATTGTCCCAATTGAAAATGAGCTCAAGAATTATTATAAGTGTATTAATTCTTTATCATGTTTATATTATAGTTTATAAAAATATATTCACCAATCAATAGAGACAACAAAAAATAGAGAATAACTAACTACAAACTCAATTAGGCAAGTACTAACAGAAGTAGAAAAGTAACTTTTTGTCACCGTAAATTTGTCACGGTCTTGAGTCAATGACAAATTTGTCAACCTTGTCACAGATCAAGGCATTGACCTGTGCACAATTTGTAGGGCAGAAAGTCAATCGTAACAAAATAATTGACGTTACTGCTTGCCATGGCAATTCTGTAACAATATTTTTTGATGGTTTTTTCGTGGTAATATTCGTGTCAAAGGCCTTTGCCAAATAAGAAAAATGTATGATTAAAAAATAAATTAAATAATGTTAGAATAATTTATTATATTATATATATATATATATATATATATATATATATATGAAACCAAACAATACGGAGCAAACAACACCACCTTCTCCGGCGGCACTCCGATGGCCAGCCAAGAATCAACGCCATAGCTGGTGTCGACGTTGCTGTCGGGGTCGTAGAGCGCGGCCGGGGCGCCCGTGGCAGTGGTGTTCCACGACCCCTTATAGTCGAAGCTCATGATGTTCACCCAGTCCACGTTCTTCCTTATAGACTCACCAGGGTAGGTCTGGTTCTCTCCCCACAGAAACAGGCTCGACGAGAAGTAGACGGCGGCCGTGATCAGAAGCTCCTCCTTTGCCGCCGCAGCCCGCCATTCCTCGAACAGCACCCCGAGGTTGTCCATGTCTTCTTGGTTGGAAGGGTACTCCCAGTCGAGGTCGAAGCCGTCGAGGTTGTACTTGCGGGCCGCGGCGACGGTGGAGTCGATGAAGGCGGCGCGGTTGGTTTTGGAGCTCACCATCTGCGAGAAGGTTGAGGAGCTGGCCGTGGCTCCGCCGACGGAGAGGAGGGCCCTCGCCGGCGGGGACTTGGAGTGGAGCGTGGCGGTGAAGTTTTGGAGCATTTGGTCGTCGGGCTGGGTGATGAGGAGATGGTAGGTGCCGGCGTCAATGGAGACGAAAGCATAGTAGACGACGGTGAAGAAAGCGGTGTCGACGTCGGCGACCGTGAAGTTCCAGCTCCGCCATGAAAGCCAGTAGCCACCTTTGACGCCCGGCGAAGAAGATGGTGCAGGTGCAGGTAGTCCCCGCGGTGAAGCAGCCGGCGACGGTGACGGGGAAGAAGAAGGAACCCATGACGGGAATTGGGATGGGGAGGGTGAAGGTGACAAGAAACTAATAGGATCTGCCATGAGAGGTGAAGCGTAGATGAGGAGGTGGAGAAGAAGAGCCATTTTCATGCTAGCCATGGCCATATTGGAGACACTGAGCTAGCTCAATTACGTACCCTGTACTAGCTAATATATTATGTATTACATATACATAGTAGAATGCGAAGCATTTGATCATATTCTTTGATAGTATCGCATTTTTTATATATGATTGTTTGCACTTAGCATTGATAATTGGTAGTATGCAGTTGGAAATGATGAGGTGGTTGATATATATCATGTCGAGCTGGGATTATATATTCCATGGTAACTTAGTAACTCAATTAAGATGTGCTAATATGGAGCTAATTGGGTTTTCGTAATATTTGATGATAATCTATCAAAAGAGACCAGAGTTATAAGGAATAAATTTGTCAAAGTTAGTTTGTGTATTAATTCATCAGAAGAGAACAGCTAGCTCGTTCTGTTTTTTAACAATAGAAGTGAAGCAGGTGATTCAAGTTTTGTTATTGTCACCTTTGGTTCATGTTGGTGAAGATTATGGGCCAATATCATTAGAGAAGTGTGGTTTCATGGGCAAGGTATTTGTTTCTAGTTTTTGATGAGAGCAAGCTAAGCTTGGATCATAAGTAGCAAGGTTAGCAACAACATAAACGCAAGAAGATGAGTTTCACATATATAATTTTCTTGTTAACTTGTGTTAATTAACATGTCGATCATGCATGTGTTTCTGGTATATCAACAAAAGTATTAACAATTATCAGCAATATATATCCTGTTCTTACTTTGGACCATTTCATTATCATTGTTCTTGAAAGTTATAACAATATAAACCAAGAAGCTATCTGCTGCTCTTGTTTGTGGCGTAAAACAGCGTTGTATGGTGATTTGTGAACTGGTCTCATCCTTTCACGACTCTTCTTTCCATTATATACATGCATATACATGTATACACCTTTGTTCAACAAGGAATGATTTGACCTTTTCTCAACGATCATGTTCGTGGGGATATATGTACATGACAAATGACAAACAAGAAATACAAAAAGAACCGTCTCACTCTGCCGACCGACGCTGTTTAGTATGCAGGCACGCTTACGTAGTAGTACGGAAAAAATTAATTAAATCTATTTTATAAAAAATAATTTAAAAATGTGTTTTGATAAAAAAAGTTAGACAATTAATCAATCAAATAATTTAGCAAAATAAAAAAATATATTTTTAAAATTAAAAATTTATCTTTAAGATATCATAGTAATATATTATTTATTATGGTTCAACGAGAATTATCTATAAATTTAATATTGGACCAATTCGGCGATACCTCACTTCCCATACCAAAACTAGGGTTTACATATTTACCGTGGTATAGTTAGAGTTTTTATCTAAATTTGATTTTTTTCTCATGATCAGATTCTACAAAAAACTTAATAAATTTGGTACCATACAATGAAGTTCAAACTCGAATAACTTACAATATATGATTGAGCCACATATATTGTTTTGCCTTAAGATGCAGGTGTTTTAATTTCTTGTATTCCTTTATAAAATCACTTCGTTTACTCCATCTCAAATTCACTGGTCCTTGTGAAATTTATATCAAATTCAAATCAAAATCTTGTATGCATCTTGTATTGTACACGAAATAAGATCTAATATTTTAATTAGTGTGCCTATAAATCTTTAATCTTGGTTAATCATTATAAAAAAATTAAGCCCACTAATTTATGTGACCCATCAATTTTTAAGATGTTAAATCATATTTTAACTACTCACAATTATGTTTAATCTCCTTTTAGAAGAAGTATGTGGCATAATAATAATTATTGGTTGAACACAAAAATAAATATATTATATTTACTATTTAACAAATCTTATAAGATTATTTTTTTAATTAATTATTTATCGGTTAAAAAATATATATCACCTCAATATCAAATCGGTACCCTAGGCACTAAATGTATAAGATGGTGCACCAATAAGGGACTAACATGTGGCTAGAAATAAGTGGATCAACGATGGGCCGGATAAGACCAATTTTGATGAAACGACATCTTTCAAAACATTTGATTTGTACGGGGGAGGGGTTGGGCTAAATAAAGAAAAAAATTAAAAAGAAATCTTATTAAGTGGAATTGGCCCATGCATCCCATATTTTATAATTATCAAATTACAGAGATTTTTATAAAGAATGGGAAAAACATTTTCATATTATTTAGTATTTACTAATAAAAAATACGCATAGTTACCGGGAAAAAGATTTTTTATAATAATAAGGTTGCCCCTCGAGTTAATTTTTTGAATCAATTGATTTTTTTCTAAAACATTTATTTTCTGAATCAATTTTACCTTAAATGAGAGTATTTAAGACAATTCAAAATTTTCACTTTTAATATTTATATTCAATTCTCTAAATTTTTTCTAATAAACTCATCATATTCCATTATATCTCAATTTAAACTAAAGTTATTATTGTTATTATAATATACATACTAAAGACCCCTTAAAATTAGTCTCCACATCTAATAAATGGCGGGATAAGATCTAAGTTAATAATAATAATAATGGACTATAAATGTTATTTAAGTATGTAAGCTTACACCTTTAGTAGGATTGTTACGACTAATTTGATTTCATATTAGATTGTAACATTGATTAGAAGTGGGTCATAAGTTAGGCTATTAGCCACAAGACAAGTATAAAAAAATTGAAAATAAAAATTTTAAAATAGATTGTAAGATCTTTAAATAGCGTCATCTGATGCTTACTAATTTAAGATTCGATTTATTAATAAAAGTAAGGTATACATTTATAACTTTGTTAATCAATTTTTAAAGATATTCTTCAAACCCATTAATTTGTATTATAAACTAAATCGTTATCTGTCAAATTTAATCATAATTACTTTTAATTTTAATTTAACTAAAAACTCTTTGCGATGACTTCGATAAAAATCCGCTGAATCGTCTATTTCTTCCAATAAACAAATGAATCAAATGGAGACTTTATTTGTTGAACAAATAAAACTCCCTTGGGATTCTTCAGACTCACATGTCTAGCAGCTCTTAAACTCTTAAATGGATTGAGCAGAAACAGACATGGGTAAAATTCACAGATAGAGTTCGAGAAGTGTCTCTCGGACCACATTAACATGTATCATCCCTTTCACCACCCCTGCCCTCTCTGGAGTCATTTCTCCCACATGCCCTGTTTTTCTTCTCACCTTCTTCCTTCCAATTTCCATGTTCACAAAATACCCAAAAGTACACCTTCTCTCTCATTTCTTCAAGTAAATTAAACCATATATATATATATATACATATATACATATATATCTATTCAGCACAATTCACGCCGAATTACGTCGTGATTTTTTGCGAAAATCTCACCACCAATCAACAGAAAATTTTCCCCCAACCGACAATGTAGTATCTTATTCCTTTGTATATAAATTAATGTGAGTGGGAGATACTGGGTTGATATGTTTGCTGTACTCTTGCAAGGGAGTTTCAGGAGACGGGCCAAAATTGGTAATACAAAATATCGGCAAGCTTAATTGTTCACATCTGTTCATGCTTGTCCTTTTCCCTCCACCAAAAGCCTCCAACAAGTTTCCCCCATTAAAGCAATCCAATGGCCGCTGAGAGTGTGTCGAGCTTCCATCATCCAAACAGAGAGGATAACCTTTGAGTGGGCACCTTTTCTGCAATACCCAACTTCTCCAACACCATCATCCACCGAAAACAGAGCTGCCCAGATTGAGAAGATGGAAGAAAACAGAGAAAGAGAGCAAGAGATGGCGGGAAAAGATGAGGATCCTGGTGTTGACCGTGTCCAGCTTGATCTCAGCCTCTCCTCTTCGGAGCAGAGAGAGCTCAATCTTCTCGACAGCTTCAACACGGCGGAGGCGGCGGGGCCGTCGCCGGAGTCGAGGTTCTTCCCCTGCAACTACTGCAACCGGAAGTTCTACAGCTCCCAGGCGCTGGGCGGGCACCAGAACGCGCACAAGCACGAGCGCACCATGGCCAAGCGCGGCCGGCGGGCGGCGTACCTCTTCTCTCCGATGAGCATGGCCTCGCTGCCGCTGCACGGGGCCATGCCCGCAGCCATGGGATTGCAAGCTCACTCCATGGCCGACAAGCCGTCGTCGGCGGCGTCGTCCACCCACCGTGGCTCACCGCCGTCGTCTTCCCGGCCTTACATAAGCCCCCGGCCTGGCGTGGGCAGGCTCAGTATGGACGTGGCACCCCCGGCCGCAGCCGCCGGCTTCGGCAGGTTCGGGGTTGATGCTTCGATGGTGGAGTTGGAAGGGGAGGTTGGTGGGGGTTGGTGGGTAGGGGAGAGGTACGAAGACGTTGAGTTGCTGAAACCGAAGTTAGACTTGAATCTCAGGCTTTAGTTGTTTTGTATGATCTAAACGGCCATTATTGGGAGAAGATATGTAGTCTTTGCCAAGTTTTTGTTCATTATTCCTAAACTTTTCATCAACCAACTCTCTCTCTCTCTCTTTTTCCTTCTCTCGATCCATATTTATTTATTTTATCGTCTCCCTCTCATACAAGAGACTTATTTAATCCTTCCATACTTCTGTTCTGTTTTATGAGCCTCTGCAAGACTCGATTAATATGACCATCTGTATAAATCTATTAATCGTTAAAATTTTAAAATTATCGTTGAAGGCATTTAACAAATGCTGAAATATTATTTGCTGGTGGGTATTAACATTGCAGCATATAAAATCGTAATGCCTTACACTAGATTATCACTCTTAATTTTTCACTAATAAATAACTTTAAAAATTTTAAATATGAAAGAGATATTTGCGAATTTGAATGCCAACCAATTTCACCCGAAACGTATGACACTATAAATCAAAAACATTGTAAAATGGGCAATGCTTAGCTAGAAGGGAATTTTTAATTTGAACAGCCGAAATGTACTTAAAAGAGTGATTTTAATTTATTGAACAATATAATTGGTTAATAACTTAATACGTTTAGTTAAATTCTTATTTTTTTTAAAATATTGGTTGCTAAAAAAAATAACAATTAAACAAGTGTATATTTTCACGTGCCTGGGTGTATCCAAAGGTGCACACGTGTTATCTAGTGTCGAAGTATGGGTAACATTTACCAATCACTGACTGACCGTATATTGTACTCCCGTGCCTCAAAATATGTTATAAATTACATTGTCTTGTTCAAAAAAAGAAATATATAATCTTCAAGTCGTATCATTACAATTTATCAGTAAATAACTAAATATAATTATACAAAACAATATTTTCAATCAAAATTTTAATTTGTTTTTAATTAAATCAAACTTAATCAAATCAAAAAAATGAGAAAAAATCAAATTAAAAAAATATAAATATATACATAGTGCCCCTTTACCAGATAAATTTTAATTTTATAAAGCATTATGTATTAAATAATAATACATAATATAAACAGATTTTAGTTGAACAATAATATTAATTGTTATAATTTAATTTATTTTATATTTTTATTGACAAAATAGGAGAGGCCACATGGTCAAAATTAAAAATATCTTAACCCTGATTTGCGAAAACAAAACAGCCGTTTTTATCTGTTTCACCTCTCACAGCGATCGCTAACATTCTCTCCTCTCTTACACCATTTTCTTCTTCTCCCAACCCGTCCCCAACACTTGTGTGCATGAAATCAAGACTCTTGCAAATCCCAATTCCTCTCTTCCACCAAACTACATATCTCCATCATGTATACTATGTATGTTGTACATACTCAACCATGGAAGAATCTCTCGCAGTAGGTAGAGTAAAGGTGTAGGACAGTGGGACTTCACCTTTCTCTTTCTGGTGGAAGAACCAAAGCTGGTAAAAAAGGCGAACAAAAGCTTCACACTTTACACCATTTTAATCACTCTTCACCTTCTTCTTCCCTCTTCCCCCAACCCTTCCCAAATGATTCCGGATTGACCCACTTTGCCGCCGATCCTGAGCTAGCCGGCGATGTGGTCGTCGAAGAGGAAGCCGGCCGGCAACTCGGCGCCCGTGTACCTCAACGTCTACGATCTCACGGCCATCAATGGCTACGCTTACTGGGTCGGCCTCGGCATCTACCACTCTGGCGTCCAAGGCAAGGCGGCCTTTTTTACCGAGAAAAAAAATGTTTGTGTTTTCTCTTTTTAAATTTTTTTTCCGGCGGCGGGTTGATGGGTTGAAGCTTTGTTATGCAGTGCATGAAGTGGAGTATGCGTATGGAGCGCACGAGCAGGCGACGACGGGGATCTTCGAGGGGGAGCCGAGGCAATGCCCGGGGTTCCGGTTCCGGAAGTCGATATTGATCGGGAGGACGGAGCTCGGGGCGAAGGAGGTGAGGTCGTTGATGGAGAAGCTGGCCGAGGACTACACCGGGAACGCCTACCACCTCATCTCCAAGAACTGCAACCATTTCTGCAACGACGCCTGCCTCCGCCTCACCGGCAAGCCCATCCCCCGCTGGGTCAATCGCCTCGCCACTCTAGGTAGATTACCCATTACCCCCTTCCTCTTCTCCACCTTCTCTGATGGTTTTGGTTGGCTTTCCGGCGCCGAAAGTTTGGATCTTTGTCACAGGGGCGCTGTGCACGTGCGTGCTGCCGGTTGGGGTGAATGCAGCGGGAGTGAGGTCGGCGGTGGTGGAGGCGGCGCCGGTGGTGGTGGAGGCGGCGCCGGCGGCGACAGAGAGGAAGAAGCTGCGGAGTCATTCGAGCCGCTTCGTATCAGATTCCGCATCGGAGCCCGGTGATGGCCGTCCGAAACGGTCGTCTTCTCCGATGGCCCGGTTGTCCCATCTCGCCGCCGCCGCCGCCGCCGCCGCCGCCGCCGCCACCCGCAGTCGCTCTCAACGAGTCTGATTTCTTACAAGAAGGAGAGCAGCCAACAAAACCAATCCCGCTTCTTTGCAATTTAATCTGTGTTTCAAGCTCCTAAAAAAGCTTTTCAAGAGTACAATACTGAAATACTTGACGTTGCCATACTGTTCTTTGCTCCAGAGTTTAATCTACAGCCATGCAAACTGCTTTTCTTGGATAAGGAATTTTACACGTTTTCAACTTGCATGAATTGCATTGTATGTCGTACTATTCAATTCATTTTATGGGTAAGATTGCATTTAAAAAAAATGACAACAAGAACTGAATTGGACCGCCATTGTCAACATCCAGACGAAAGTAAAAAGCTTGAAGGTTGGGATCGGTTTTTGGTTAATAGTAAGGGGAAGAAGAGCATCGCGAAGACTGTTGGCCGGTGAAGGAAAACAAAGTGGTTGGGGGGTGGGGGCTGCCAACCCAGCATTGTCGACAATCGACATGGATGGGAAGTATGAATTGAAGGAGTAAGATTTGGATTGTTGTGCAAGATTTAAAAGCATCGTTTCCCTGGGCGTTTTCTGGCTTTTGGAGTTTTCGCATGCTGTCTTCCATCCATCAACACAATGCCTGGGATCACGTGTGTCCTGTGTTTTCATGGCCATCTTCTTCTGCTTCCTGGGACCAATATTGTCTTCTCCACTTTTACACTGGCGCAAAACACGCATATTTTCACTACCCACAACCATTTTCAACGCCATGAATAGTTTTGCGCAGGTGAAAATCTGTTTGAATAAGAATAAAATGCAGATTGCAAGTTGGCTATTTTATCCATATTGGAAATTTACCGGGTTTGGCGCGTTTCAACTTCAAGCATGCTGATTTCAATAGAATGTTAGCCAGCCTTGGGGCATCACGAGAGTAGCAAATGATGTCTCCCAGTCTTCATTCATCATTAGCACAGCTAAGGAAAACCAGAGTTTGATCATGACTTGCCTTTAAATCAACATACATGCCATGAAAACTAAGATCAAAATTATACCGTCTAAAGATTCCATCTAATCTATCCAAACTGTGTACATAATCCAAAGCAAGAGAGCGCTATCAGATGATTAAATTGTATAGATACAGTGTACAAACCTGGAGGGGATGTGCAGACGTTCATGTAACAATAAGGGACAGGGAGCAAGGAGAAACCATGAAATGCTTAAATCCAAAACAACCTATTAATGGGAAAGGAAAAGGAAGGGAAGAAACCAAAGGTAGAAGCCCTACCTCACATGCATAACTATTAGCCAAGCTGTCCCCATTGACTACTTATTACTGAAGCTATCTGTATCTACCAACATATTGCACATTGCCAGCATCTGAACCGGTGTGGAAGACGTAGTAGTAGTTCTGTGGTGCTTGTGTTGGTCTTGGATGTGAGTTGCAGTTGCAGCCAAAGAACACCAGCTAAAATAGACCCTAATTGCATACCTACAATAAATCATATGCAGATCTTAACCTTGGAAATATATTTCATTGAAAATTTTTGTGTGAAATATTCTTTGAAATGAATCTATTCTAAGAAAAGTTCAGAAGCTCATTTTAGCAAGATATGGCTTAAACCTGTTCCAGGTGTAACTGAAAAAAAAATGAAGTAGGGGGAGCAAAAAGTATGCGATTGTACAATTACTACTCTCTCAGAAACTGTATCCCCCCCATGAATCTGAACAAAAAATATCTATCTTTGTCTTTCTCCTAGCCAGCCAACAAAAGTGTCCAATATTGTAGGCCATGCAAGACTAGGATCATAGTTATCTACGCTAGGGAAATGAACCTACAAGAACAGATAAAAGATTTAAGAGTCTAATGTTGATGGGGAAAATAATTCATATTTATAAAACAAGTCAACACTTGACGTGGTTAATGACTCTTTACTAAACAAGATTTTACAAATAAAACAGTGAAACATCAGCAAGATAGATAAGCACCACAATTCCTCATTACAGAAATGAAGAAATTCCATCCACTGATCCATATTTATTACTCTGTAGTCCTTTTGGACCTACCAGATATCAATTGTACAACTGCCTTAATTTTTGAAATGGGGAATATAAAAATGAAGTAGATATTCAACAAATGACGCTAAGGAATGACCACAACACATTTCCTCAATCAGATTGCTTTTGGATAAAAAAGAGCAGAAATTGTCCATGAATCAGTAAAAGATTAGTCATTATGAACACATTTATCAAATGTTATTTTTAAATTTCAGTCATCATGTCATCTAGCAGCTTTTGTGCACATGAAGATAAGTTATAAAAAGTCGATTGATATACAAAGCATTGAAAAATGATTCCGTAGTCAACATTCTTAAACCCTGGAAGTTGACAAGGGAAGGGAACAGTGAACAATTAAGCTAAGTTTTCACCTGAAGATATTCCACAAATGATTGAACTTGATTTGGGTATGCCGAACAGTCTTCAGTAACTCACAGATGCTCTGAATATCTACACTCTTTTGCATATTCTCTAAAAAGATACACAAAAAATACTCTAGTTATGCTATAAAACCGAACATAATAAGATGACATGTATATTAACACATGCATACCTGTCAAGTGGTATTGGAATGCATATGAATAGAAGTCCACAAAAACTATTGGATCTGCAACCTTTTTCATATTTTCAAACATAACCAGAATATTAATGGTTGACCCACTGGTACATAAAAAACTGAATTTGACCTAAAGACAGAAAGACAAAGATGCATAAAATGCCTCCTTTTCTATCCCATTAAAACCCTTCTTCAACTTCGAGATAGTGTCAGCCTTTAGAGATTTAAGTCCTCGCTGCCACTCTTCGTGTTGTGAAATGACATTCAATGCAACATACACAATTAGTGAGAAAACTCTTTCCAAAAAAATTGAACTAATGCAAAAATGGGCAATCTGCTTTGGGGAGAAAAGAAGACATAAGGTGGTGAAAAAACATTGTTTCTCAGCTTTCATTTTCCTAAAACATAGTCAACAATGAGAGTAACTCGAATATATGATAGCAGAAATGAACCAAGCGATAAGACATTATCAAATATAATATTGCTATGCCAGCATAAGTATCCTGACACCAGTGTGATCAACTTGAATGACATTAGCGCAAAGTCTTTCTATCCCTCCTGGGCTGTGTTAAAAAAATAAAAAAATCATTAAAAAGGAAATTTTTTCCACTTAATTTACCAACAATAAGAGCATAATAAAAAAGGACAAAAAAGACCACAACACCAAGTGAAGAATGGGAAGCTTTATTGCAGCTGGAGATAACAAAAAGTTCATAGAAGAAATGCTTTCAGATTTCCAAAGACCACTTGCTCAATATTTTATTTGAAATTCTTTTGTAACGACATTACAAGAGATGAGTACATTCTTAGTGAATCTACAGTCACAACTAGAACAAAAATGTAGATAAATAAATAAAAATATAGCAGAATCTTGATTAGGCAAAAACATCCTAAAGTTTCAAAGTTCTACCCCCCAAAATAAGAAAACTTAGCTTTCTATATAACACGGGTATTTTCTTGTTTGTTGTTTTCATTGCTTATCTTGTTATGTAGCTAGCTTCCTTTTCCTTATTAAAGAAGAAAGCTCATAGTTTCCAAAGTGCAATGCTTACACTAGAATTAATCAAGTAAACCAAGGACCGAAGAGATGATTGGTCACAATCCAAATTCGTCAACAACTTCTAATTCAGTGGTTTTTTCTTTCCCCTACTTTGTTGCTTCTCTTGTTTAATACCCGAGGACCAGCTAGTTCTCTAGTCACCAATAATGTTCTTGATGGTAAAGCACTTCAATTTCCACCAATAAGTACATCATACTCCTCACAAGTGACTTCAGTATTTCATACTTCACCTAAAGGGGAATCTATCAACGCTCGTCATTTGTGATATTTATAAGCCTTTTGTGGCCTAGTATGGAAATATAAATTCTGTCATGTAAGTGCAAAGAGACTCTATAATCTATGAACAAACCCTAATATGACTTGAAGAAGAAACTTTGAAGTGAAATCATATATAACTCTTAATTCAAATGCGAGTTCAACAACAAACAACCCAATAAAATTGTGTTCAATAGCATGCTTCACAGGAAGAATTAATTGAACAATGTAAAACATACTCAATTAAGCCTCAAGACTTGTTTGCATAAGTATTGAACATGAGATCGACCCGCTCCATCTCCTTCATGGAAAATTTTTTGGCAACTGCACAAAGTAAAAGGGCAGCACAACACCTAGAGAACACACATATAAACTAGAAACCAAACTGCTTAATACTAAACAGGGAGGAAGCCCGACGCCATTCAAACACTCCTAATTTCCCATCCAAATTAATGTAACAACCATAAATTTAACCTAATTCAGATATGCAAAATCAAATCACACACCTGATAAACATCTAAACCTAAAGAATCGAACAACAAGATGTACACTTGGTAGATTGCACTTCAAATTCTCTGACGTCTGAATCATCAACCTATTGATAAATACACATTACTAATCCGAATATTTCTAATCCTTTTCAAACATCAAACAAGGAATCGCTAAATTCGAAGAATCTTGATTCAAGAAGAACAAGGCCGATAAAGTCTCACTATTGCATAGAACCATTTAACGACAATAGCCCCCAAAAATCTGAAAATAAGATCCATAATTAAACCTAGTTCAGATACCTACAATCAAATCAAACACCCAATAAGCGTATATACAAAATGAATCCAACAACGAGGAGACCTAGATATCACAGGTAGGGAGAGTCCGTCGGAGACACTAAACAACACAAACCAACTTCTATTGAATCAAATGCCCCGATTCGTCATCAACCGTAGAACATGCAAACGCTAAAATTGGAAGAATCCTTATTCAAGTATGGCACGGCCGATCAAGAAAGAAGAAGTTGCAGAAACAGATACGACTCTACGTTTCGGAGATGGAAAAGGGATTAATATCACGGTGGAGACCGTCATCTTCGTCGGATGGGTTCGCCGGCGCCGACTTCCGGCGAGGCGGGGCGCTAGGCATTGTCGTTTCGCGCCGGCTAGGGGAGGGGGATATCAGCGCCTGGGAGACGTCTCACTCAATCCGAGATCGCTCCGCCAATATCGCTGTTCTCCCCCGCCGCCGCCTCCGCCGCCACCGCTGCCGGCGGCCGGCGTAGGAGAGTCTTGCGCGCGAAACGCGCGGTTTTTATGGGACTGAGGACGAACGATGTAAACTGGCACGGACACGGACGGACGGGCAGGGATACGGACACGGACACGGACACGGACACGGGTGGCAGCTTATTAAACAGTACCTTTTCCGATCCTTCGAGACTAGTAAGGGTGAAGACGATCTTAATCCCATTATTAAGAAAACATTATTGCTTCAAATATTACTAATCACATTTTAATTTATTTGTTTTAAGCTCTTACTTGTGAATTGGCACTTCTCATTATTTAATTTAGCTTGAACAATACAAATTAAGTTGAACTGAGCCTCCCCTTAGGATTTACCTCTCTAACTCTCGTTTGTCTCGAATTTAACCATTTTGACTCCTTTAATATTTATTATTCTAACTTACTACTCCGGTTGAAGACTGTGATTAACCATCTTTGTAATCATGTTTATTAGTAATTTAATACATTCATGTATATTTTTATGATAAGTTTTATGTATATGAGACTATCTATATAAGTTAAAATGCAAGCTAGTTGGCTTTAAACAAGTTTAGTCATTAAGCTAATGATATTTTTGGGGAAATTATTGATAAATCTTAGTGATTTAATGTGACCTTTGAAAACTTCCTCTAAATATCTCTATCAATTATCAAGTTTATCGGAAAAAGACGTCATTAGCCGCCTCTTAACAAACATTATTATAATTGAGGTTCTCTTCTTGTCATGCTTGGCATCGATGATTGGCCTTTACTTACCATATAAAACTATACTACCTCTGTTCTAGTTCTGGTCGTCGCGTTTTTATTCCTGATTTAACATGCAGGAAAAGCCAAACCTGTTGTCTTTGTTTTCTGTATGAACCAGAAGATTAAAAATATGAATTAACAAGAAATGACAGAGAACAATTTCAAGAATTTTATAGGCGACATTGATTTTACAAATTTGTGATCCAAATCCTATCAAGAAGAGTGGAGAGGCAGAGCTATGATGCACTGCAAGACCAATTCCTCCTGCAATCACAGCTTTTTCAGAGGAAAAGCTACATGGAAGCCTCACTTAAGTCTTAAACCACCGCTTATTATTATCATCATCATCACTTAATCTCAACTAATCTTTAATCAAGCTCTAAATTTCACATCACAATTGAATTAGTTATCAAAAAAAAATCCGCAAAAGCCCATCTCCATTATGGGCCCATTATATCCCAAATAGAAAGCCCACCAGCCCACAACCAACGTTCCCGCCCCCCGCCCTTTTCACTCGCCTCTAAAAAAAAAAATCAAATCTTTTGTCCGCCGCTCACCACCGACGTGCGATGGCTCCCACGGCGGCCATGACCGCCTGCGAGCGTCGGCGTCTCAAGAACATCAAGTGCAACAAGCAGATGATCGCCTCCCTCAACGTCCAGAACCAGGCCCCAGGTGACCTCCCCTCCCTCCACTTCTTCTCTTCCTTTCTCATGGTTCGCATGGTGTGTTGGTCTTGGTGAAGGGCCACATTTTTTTTTACCAAGGTTCAAAGCCACAATTTTGTTTTTGAGTTTTTGTTCTTTTAAAGGCACCCCTAGTGTTCTCAAATGTTGGTCTAACATGCAACATGTCTGTGATTATGCTAAGATTGAATCCATGGTTTATTTCAACACCAGGAGAAAACGCAAAGTTAGATGGGAAAAGAAAAAATTGAAAACATGCATTGATATAAAACATCAGTACTTCTTGTATTGATAGAATATAAGATCAGAAGAAACAGAGGAGTGGAAGGAGGAGGTTAGAGGTACCATCCATGACGCCACCAAGACCTGGACGACAAAAATATAATGTCACACTAATAACCAGAATGGCCATCAATTGTTTAAAAAAACATACCATGCCAACGACCGATATGATTGCTAGCAGCCGACTTGTATGTGTGGAAGATGGCTACTCGCACCAAATTGGGGAGGGGGAGGGGGAGGGGGAGGGGAGAGGAGGGAGGGGGAGGGGGATTTTTTTATTAGAACAGATATGAGCCGTCTTTATAATTAAATAACCCAAATTAATTATGACGCCCGCACCGTGATCGATCCAAACGCCTCTCATATTTTAAATATTAATAGACTCAAATATATTAGCCGGAAGGATAAGTACAAAGAAATTAACTAAGAAATTACAGATTAGGTTGAAGTTTTCACCGTATATAAAGATAAGTACAAAGAAATTAACTTAGTTTGGCGATGTGGCCTCCTTGGAACAGGATTAGTGCAGGCCAAATCCACAAATTTGAATCACCTTTTAATCCTCGCCATATCGCCGGCAAGTGCAGGCCACGATGAGCACTGAGCCAGTGGAGTGATTGGACACATTGGCGCATGGTTTGCCAGAACTTCCAAAGAGTAAAATTATTTGCTTTCACTATTTATATGTTTTTCAATGAATTACAGTCGTGTCCTTTTAGCTTGATTGGGTCGACTCATAATGAGCAATTGAGCATTGACAAGTGAGTGAATAGCTCGAATTACACAAGCCAATTTGAACTTGTTTGCTAGAATTGAAGAGAGACCGAATGTGAACTTGTTTGAGAACAAAATCAACTTTGAGAAGTTTACCTGCCTGGCACAGTCCAGATGGAACTGACCCTGTAAAACTATTTGTTGACACATCCAAGAACTTCAACTGAGAATTCTGCCCAAGATTCCAAGGGAGCTCACTGAGAAAAGTTGTTCCATATGAGTAAGGTATCCAACGATGGAAGTTTTGCAATTGCTTGAGGTACTGTGCCATTCATTTGGTTGCACACGAGGCTAAGTAAACGGAGATTTAGCAAGGTTGAGAAGGTTGCAGGTATGGACCTTGCTGTCAATAAATTACCAGACAAATCCAAGTTTTCCAAAAATTACAGATTTCCAAAACTTGGAGGAATTGATCCAGTAAGTGAATTTCTAAAGAGGAAAAGGGACTGGAATTTTGTTAGATTGGAGAGAGTTGTTGGAATTGACCCGGATAAATTTGCTTAGGCTATATCCAAGTATTGCACTGAACTCACGTTGCCCTGTTGAGGTGGAATTTTTCCACTGTAGTCATTGTAACCAATCTCCACATGACTTACAGTTTGAAGTTCGCCATGTTTGGAAGGAATTTCATCACTGAGAAGATTTCCAGCAAGATGAAGTTAACTCCAGAGACTTGAAAGCTCCGTAATCAGAAGGGATTGGGCCCTCAAAGTAACTCCCGGCTACTTTCAACACCTTGAGCTTCTCTAAACAGGCAACTTCTTGGGGCAATGGACCTGAGAAGCTATTACTAAAGACATCCCACACAACCAGATTTTTTGCAGTAGAGATTCCTCTTGGTAAGCTACCATTGAAGTCATTTCTTCCAATGTCTAAGCTAGTAAGATTCACAAGATTAAAGATTTCTGCAGGAAGCTGCCCAGAAGAGGCATTGTGACTAAGGTTATCTTTGAAGAAAGATCGAAGCGTGTTATCTTGGTCATGTTGTTGGAGCAGATATCTCCGGACCAGCTGCAAGCAGTGATTTGTGAAACAGAGCTCTCCTTGAAACCGCTAATAGACCAATCAGAGAGAATAGTAGAACCATCCACAATCCCATCACCTTTGAGAAATGATCTGCTTCGAGAAAGCCATGCATGGAATGAAAGCAACAAAACAAAAGAACCCAGATAACTTATAGATGGAGCTCTCATGGGTGTAAATTTTTTCAGCAACCTTTGAGCAAGAACATAGAAGATAGCAACTCTTTCCTTCTTTCTTTCTAATAGTACTAGTGATGAAGGAGAGATTAAAGGAACGTTGATGAGTAATTTGAATATTAAAATCAAAAGTTGGATTAGTTAGTTTATCATCAAAAGTGTGCAACTTTACTGCTTCAGGGTGCAAGGATGAGACTTTAGTTAGGATGGTGCTGGCCATTAAACCAAACAAAGCTATGATATCCCGGAACAGAACCTCTTTTTCATGCTTTTCTTGGGTCGACTTCAATCATTCAATGTTTTTCTACGTGTATCGAGCAGCAAAGGACAAGCAGTGTCAGATGAGAGCGTTGGATACTAGTTCTGCTCTACCGCCCCTCTCTTTTTCGCGGTGAAGATGAATGCATGGTGAAGGGACAGCAACCAGCATGAAGTTTGGTGAATGAAGATGGATTTGGCATACGCTGGAGAGCAAAAAATTGATCGAGGGAGCCCTTTTCATGCATTGGAGTTTGGGCTTGCTTTCACTTTTTGATCAAATCATGGACACCATGGTTGAACACCCTAAGTAAGTGCAGCTTTGAGAGGATTAGAATCTAAAGATGGATAATTTTTTTTACCAAATAAAAAAGTAGAAATGAATAACCAATTTTCGTTGATCCTAATAATTTGATAATATATATATATATATAATATTATATTATATAAAACTGAAAATTTTAACTTGATAACGCAACATGTCCTATATTTATTTTACAATATTATTTTTTATTTTCTAATATACCCGATACAGTGTATGAGTCTTTAGCTTGTTATCAGAGATTGTTATTAGAAAAGTGTAGTGTTATAATTTTACTCAAATATGAAATTTGAATATATTTATAATTATACAACTTGAATTATAGTTTGTTACTTAATAATGCATATTTAATTTAAATTTTTATAGTTATTTGTTTACTTATTGTTATTTATTATTAAGGAAAAACTTAAGGCATAATTTAATTCAAACTAAAAATCATTTAAAAATAAATTCCATTTAATTACTAAAATCTTTACTTGTCGAAACTAAAATTACTTTTAATATTTTCATGCAGTTATATATTTTTTTCTTAAAACTAAAAATATTCATTATTTGTATTTAAAAATAATGCAGTAATATTTTTAACTTAATTTTATATATTTGTAATATATATATATATATATATATATATATTATTAATAAGCTTCAAATTTACACCGGCAGGTGTTTAGATAAATTTTTAAAAAAACCTTATTAAATAATGAAATGATAGGGCATCTTATACATACACTTAAATTTCAAAGATAAATCTAATATAATCTTATTAATAAAAGAGGAAGTCTATATTGAAAGTATGATATTTGACTCATTAAAAAAAAATTATTATAATCTATCATCTTATTCCTTTAGTATTTGTTTTTAAAATCAGTTATTCATTTAATATATCTATTTTTAAAATTAGAGTCAAACAAATTCCATCTCTAAAATATAAAATTATCATAATCAATTTTATTATTTAATCAGGGTTTATATATAAATTAAATTCGATTTATAATATAAGCTGTGTATCTTGCCTACTTTCTCTGTTGTTGGCATAAGAATAGTCTAGAAGAGGTCAACATATAATGGCATACCAAGTGTCGGCAAATCTAGAAAATTTCGTATCAATTAAAAACGATGTCTTCTTCCCTTTGGATACACGCTCCTCCCAACCTTCCCTCCTCCATTCACCCAATCTGGTCTTCCCCAAAAGCTGCCGCCTTTTTGGCACTCTTCACCTCCCATGGCCGCCGCCGACGTTCTCCAACCCCCACTCTTGCCTCGCTCATCGCCGCCGGCGTTTCCGGCGGATCATTGGTCGAGGCCGAGCCGGCCGAGCAGGCCCAGCCCGGCCCGCCTCCGCCACCGAGGGAGAAAAGCTAGCGAGGCCGCTCCGGCGAAAGCGCCGGAGTTGGTCATGGGCAAGGTCACCATCTTGAAGCGCGGGGAGGCGCTGCCGCAATTGTCTTCCGCGGCCGCCGCCGTGCCGGCCGCTTCGACGGCGAGGAAGGCTCGGGCGGTGGCCTCCTACGACGGTGCGGCTGTCATTCTGTCGCCGTCGCCGACGGAGGTTCCCTTGCCGATTGGGTTGCTGAGGAATCTGATCCTTTCTCATTGATTGTAAAAGGTGGTTCCTTTGTGTTCTGTTTCTTCTTCTTCTTCTCCAATGTCTGGTCTTCCTTATTTTTGATGGAAAGGCTTGGATTGGGGGATGAAAATGAATCAAAGCACGAGTCTTTGTAGGAAATTACCCATATAGTTGTCTTGTTTAGGAGTTTCTTCATCTCCTTCATATTGGCTGGCCTTAGTCAATGCCAAGGAATTGCCGTTGTCTTCGCCAAGGATTGTAGCAGCTGTTCTGGGTATTTATCAGTTTGCAGTAGATGTTTACAATAAGGAAGTGTCAACTGAGTAATTGTCAGTCTATCAATTTGCAGTATTTGTGTCAAGGAATTGTCAACAGTTTAGTCTATCCGTTTGCAGTGTACATGTCAAAGAATTGGCAAGAGTTTAGTATGCTTATCAGTTTGCAAATAGATGCCAATGCCTTAGAACCGTTAAGCATTGGATATCTGTTTGCCGTAATTATGCCCTTTTGTTTTCAATAAATAAGAGAATACAGGATTATATGGATGGTCTGGCATATTTTTCTTGCTTAGTTCGATTGAGTTGTAACAATGGACTCCTGACTTATATGATTGTATTCCCTGATTAGTCCTTAAAACTTAATGGCAGTATTTTTTAACAGAAAATAATGTCAAATTTTTATTTGTACAAAATCTTTTATCACCCAAAATTTTTTGAGTGGCTATGAATTCATTAGGTCGGGTGATGTTCGCTTGATTTGTGATGGAACAAAACTATAGGTAAAATTACGTTATACATTAATCGAAATTATCCTTTGTAGAAATATAAAATATTTTAATATTTTATTTTAAATCTTATCTAAGTCGAACTGACTGTTCTATTCACGGTTCCTGTAAATTTGAGTTACTTTTAGTGCATTCAACATCAAGTGAGAATTAAGCTTGCTGGTTATTATATTAAAAATTACTCCATGTTCGAGTAGATTTGAATTAAATTAAGCGAATGCTCAATAAATATAGAACATCAAGTTTTTATTGGGCCAGACTCAAATGCCTTTAGAGTTAAATCGAGTCAAACATCGAACAAAATATAACGCAATTTTTTCCCCAGATTCATTGCAAGAACGGGATACAGGTGAAACTGCTCGACGAGACCGCCGACGATGCTGTGTCGGTGGAGCTCAAGGGCGGCGAGCTCTTCTGCAGCCACTTGACCAAGTGCGAGGCACTTGTGAACTTTGTTTTGGTTGGGCATTCGTTCTTTGTTAGGGAAAAAAATGATCTTGCTGTTTGATGTGGATTGTATTAGTGATCTTGGAGCTGTTAAGGATTGTTTGGAATTTTGGTATGGATTGTATTTAGGAGTTCGGTAACAATCATTGAACACCATCAATTCCAGTTGATTCCCTGCTCTGTTGCTGAACACAATTCACCGAAATAGCCGATTGACAATGGACAAACTTGTTGAACTTGAAGAGGAGAATAGAGAACTAGAGTGGGAGGAATTTGACTTTTATTTCGTATCCTATAGCCTTTACAAGCTTTGTTATATATAAGCTTCCTTGTTTTCGAATGTTTCACATTTTTCTTGAATATTCCCTCCAATGATAGACTCTAAATAAAATAGAATCAAAATTCTACAAAACTAGACAATGCTGACGCAACCTTTATAACATACATGACAGTCTTAACCTCTGTGTACAACATCTAACTTATCAACCATTTATGTGCAATTTTTCTGTGGATGGATCATTACTGTAGTGTAACAAGCGTGTGTGTGTATCATGCTAGTATGCTATTGGTTAGAACTATGTGATTGGTCGATGAAGAGAATGCTGGCCATGACTAAAAACTTTTACGGGGAAGGTTAGGAAAATTTGTGTCTCTATTCATTTTTTGTATGGTTCTTTTTCTTGATTTTGTGAAGTTGAAGCTGATTTGTTTTTTTTTTGAGCTAATGTTTCTCATATGTCCTTGATGCCGATTGTGTATTGAGCAAAGCATTGTCTGACTACTTATTTTCACACCACATAACGTTCTTTGAAGTTTATTTGAATTTTTTGGGTCTTGGTCATTCATTTTGTAAGTCAATGAGAAAAAATTCAGTGGATGAACCACAATTATAATAAATCAGCTATTGGAGTAACCTTATGAATAGTTAAAGACTTAAAATGCTGCACAATTTTAGTTCGTATTCATAGTTCTAGAAAATGTCTACTTGGACATTGTCGGCCATGGGCAAGCAACCTTGAAAATCATTTAATAGTGTAGACTATAAACAAACTTTGGACTAATTTTCCATTGAAAGCTTGGATTGATCTTTGAATTTTGCGTGGCTAAGCGAGTTTTCTGAAATCATCGGCCAATGTTATTGATTTTTTTCAAATTAATCTATTACAACTTTTTCTTATACCTAATAAATCAAGATCAATGTTGACTTGTAGTAGTAGGCTAGTAGCTGCAGGTTTTTTCTTGGACCCTTATTTATTGGACAAACATTTTTCAACCTTTCTTTTATTGTTTGCAGGATGGAAAGATTTCACAGCTTGAACATGTCTTCATTCGAGGTAGCAAAGTCAGGTTAGTTTCACTGTCATATTGCATTTTCTTTTCAAGTGTTTCACATTCTTGGCCGTATTGAGATTTCGTATTGCAAAAACAGGTGCAGGGTTGTACCAGATATGTTGCAGAATGCTCCAATGTTGAAGCGCCTAGATGCTAGAATTAAAGTATATTACCTACCATTTGACATTCCGTATACCTTAATCTGATTATTGTATTTCTTATATTTTGGTGATTTCTCATAAATTGTAGAACAGCTGTTGGAATGGGGCGTGCTCGGGCTGTTTCAATGCGAGCTAGAGTAAGTTTTATATACCTTCCTCCATTTGGTCACTACCGCTTTATATTCACATTCTGTGTATACTTAACTAATTTTATGTTGTATGTATCTTTGTCGTTAATTTTATTTATGTACTATGTTGAATCGATAGCCGCATTATATTTGTCTGCTATTTTGATTCCCTGAATATTTATCCCTGTTAATTAAGACATCGAATTTGTAACTTGATCTATTTCCAAAAGCGTGTTTCAATATTTTTGAAATTTTCGTTTTCGTGGCAGGGTCAGGCTGCTGGTTGTGCTGAGCCTGGGAGAGGTATGGTGCGTCCAGTAAGGCTAGACATTGCTGAAAGGGTGTGCCTTTTTGTTGAAGTTCAACTGTTAGTGAAGGTTGCAGAGATTTATGATAAAAAATTCTTTTCTTGGTAGAAATGGAAATGTTTTGATTATTTGTGAGCAGCTTGTAAGTGTAGAAATTTATTACGCACCGAGGGAAGATTGATTGTAGCTTCTGTTTCTTCCAAGTAAGAGGCATCTTGATGTTCATCTTTAGCTTTTTATGGCCTTCTTGTCCAAACTCATTATTGGAGATGATAATTTCATGTTATTTGCTGCACCAGGACGCTCGAGTATTGCAAACTCAAAGCAATACATGTTGTCGTATGTTGGGGCAACCATTAAAAAGTCTAACAGGTTGCTTTCTGAACTCCAATGTTGCATCGCTGGCGTCGGGGAAACATTGACGCCAATTTTTGGACTTTTGTGGCCATGAGCTACCACAATCAAAGAAATAATACTTGCCTTTGTCATTGGAAGAAAAAACACATTGAGGAGACCTTATTTTGAAGTTTTCTTCTTCCACTCCTAGTGTGTATCTCCCAAGCTTACAGGAATTCTTGTACAGGGAACCAGCAAAACTTATTTAAAAGGTATTGCTCCACATCACAACAGTGTTAAATGTTAATATTACATGACAATCTGATACATACAAACAGGAATGGACGAAGATGCCGTTTTGGAGAACACTTCTACGTGCATGGCCATGCTTAGTAACGCCATGAAAAGACATAATGGACGGTTTCATCTCTACTTCTACTCTGTCATTTACCACCATCTACCATCTACAAAAGAGAGCAATTGCAAGTTGCAAAATACTAGCTAATATCATTTCTAGGAGTGGAGAGCAATGGCCAGCAGCGATGGGTTGCTGCGAGGTGTGATCGAATGGTGCCTGGACATGGAGACGGAAAGGAAGCCTTACCACCGGAACTGTGGCTGCGCTTTGCACCAGCCAACGGCAGGGTGTGGCGTCCATAAGAAGGCGGTTTCTTACAAGCTAAGGAGGGCATGGAGCGAGTCCTGCTTGGTCTGCACTAATGCTACCTTCTCTTCTTCCTTGACAAGCTCACCAGCTACCGGCATGGTGTTACCCAGTGCGGGGGGAGGCATGTCCTTTTAAAAGATTGGAGAGACCATTTGGGAAGCTTGAAGATGGTAGTAATTGCATTATACTCTCTGTTGGATGGCGTCATCCTTTCTTGTTTCTTGTTGCTTCTTTGGTCTGCTGTACTCTGCCATTAATAAACCAAGCCCAATTGCATGCAATGTGCTACATTTTGGAATTTTAGGTTTCTGGGTTGGATAACAATCAATGAATGCTACCCACCATGCCTGGCAGCATACAGCACAAATTTCATTTAGTATTAATGCGGAATACAACCTTAGTACACGAGGATTTGACTAGAGCTCAATAATAACTCGCAAGTAAGCGTTCATTAATGTTGACAATGGAAGGAAGCTCCCCGACCAATATACAAACAATTTGAGTATAAACAGAATATATTGGATCGTCCAAATGCAAGATCTTGTTTCAATTGTGAAGAGGTAAAAAACACCATGAAGATAAGACGGAAGATAATCAAATCCACAGGCAGCCAAAAGCCTCCTCAAATGCCCTCTTCTTGCTCAACTCAATGGTCCAGCCACCAGCTCTACCACCCCTCTCAGCACGCAGCTTCTCCATCACCTCATCATCCATAGAATAAGCCCGAGCTTCAGAACCACAACCAACTGGCTTAGGTTGAACCATTCCTGTCGGCCTTGGCTGTGGCAATGCACCTCCACCCATGGACGGTGCATACTGCCCAGTTTCTCCGCTAACTGGAGCTTGAGAGTTCTGTCCTTGCACCTGAAACCAAAAAAATAACTAATATACTCAATACTTCAACAATACGTTCCTGGGATGATGCCATCAATCATTCATGTATGCGTTTCATAGACAATTTATAAATTTGTTGTTTACAGGTATATCTTTTAGTTGAATTCTTCTTCTTGTTTACGGGTATATCTTCCATCTAGGACCCAAAGGATGTCACATG
Organism: Piper betle; assembly: GCA_033002965.1. Classification (NCBI taxonomy): domain Eukaryota; kingdom Viridiplantae; phylum Streptophyta; class Magnoliopsida; order Piperales; family Piperaceae; genus Piper; species Piper betle. The sequence continues at coordinate 217,147 of JAURVB010000325.1, forward strand.
CAATTATAAATGGCAAAATTTTGATGGCCAAATGCCCTTCCTGACGCCAACCCTCTTTTATCCAGGCTTGGGACCTTGGCGGAGCACTGCATCTTTTAGTTGAATACGGTAGGTAAATTAGGGATTATTAAATTGGTATACTTCATGGATAACATTACAAATTACAAGTTTGGGAGGGCCAGTAAGAGATTATATGCAAAATTGGAGGAGATTGAAAATCAGTCTTTATATTATATGAATTGCCGTACCCCATCACTGATATCCTTTTGTGCAGTATTACCTCCTCCGTTGGTTGCCTTCAGAGCTGCTGCTAGTTCTTCCGCCTGAATAAGCAACCCAAGTTACTCAACATGTTTGTCTTGGAGGTATTAGAATCTCAAGTAACAAATCATAAGTTACAACAAAATTTTCTAGAGAAGGAATTAGATAAGAACTATAAAAGAGCGTCATACCTTTCTTGCACGAGCATTAATAATTTGTTCATAATTTTCTTCTTCATACTTGGCAATTTTTGCTTCAATAACATCCTTGTCTATTCCTTCAATTAAGCTAAAAGCTGCAATGCAATGAAGAAGAAAATAAAGAGCTGAGAAAAGAGACTGGTAGAGGGCCACTATTTCAATTCCATAATCTTGCAGGAAATATCCTCACAACTAATGCAACTTACTCATATCCTCAACTTCTTCCAAATAATCATTGTAATCTTTCAAGGATGGAAAATCTTCCTCTCTTTTATTGAATCTGAAATTAACATGGATTACACAACCAATAAGAAACACGACTCATGATTAATGATACTAAATACATTTCCATAGAGTTAATCAAACACAGTCAAACTCTCAAAAATCATGCCTCAATGTCCATGGTAGAAGCATTTTTAATAAGATTAACTTTTAGTAAAATTGTGTTTTAAACGCCCGTCCTAACTTAAGTGGTCCCACTCTGACAGCTCTTCACAAAAGCCAATAATGAATGCAAGTAAACAGGATTGTTAGCAACAAGAAAAACATACATATTTGCAATCCTCCTTCTGGTTCTCATCTCACGCTCAAAGGCAATATTTCCCAAAGGTGACACCATCTTCCCGTGTCTTAAAAGTAAATTTCCTCTCCTGAAATGACAGACATCATACTGGCAGAAGCCACATTTCTGATGGATTCAGATGCCATCCATGCCTGATTTTCATCAACATTACTTTCGCATCTAAATTGTCTTTTACTACCTGTCTTCACTAATTGTAAAACTCAAGCCTATCTCACAAATTCCACCTGTTGGCAAAAATAAAAAGATCCAGTAAAAATCATGATCTAGACTAAATAGCAGGGGTTGATGAAACAAACACATCACATTCGTCTATCAATTTAACCAACCAACCGAATGGATCATTAATGTAGAAACTCCCATATAATCCTATATTCAGATTGAATAATTACGTATAATTTCAATAATAAGCAGCTTCGGGTTCATCCCACCAAACAATACTCCTTTTATCAACTTCGTCTATCACAATTGAACCTAAAATAGCTTCATGGATCATAAAATGTAGGAAATGCATAGTATCCAATATTCAAATGTTCTATACAATAACAGTATAATTTCCATTATGAACAAATTTTGGTTTATTCCATCAAACAATACTCTTTTTTATCAACCAACGTCCTTCCAACAAACACCTTACAAGCAAAACCATCTTCACCAAAGGTCTCATAAATCACGAAAACAAAAACCTTTTGTGTAACCAAACTTAAACCAATCCCTTAATGTAACCAAACTTGAACAAACACGTTCAGCACTAGTAGAAAAATTTAGCATAAACCCATAAAAGATCCAACACATAAAACAATCCACAAGATCACATATTATAGCTAATAATCCACCAACCACAACAATAGAAAAGCAAGGCGCCACCTTGATGGAGGTAACATAAGACGTAAAAATCAATGCCTCCGGCGGCGGTGGTGATCGGAGAGGACGGTGAAAGGCGGCGTCTTTGGGGTGAGGAAGAAGATGGGACTCAACTTGACGCCATCTATATGGTCAATAGAAGACGGGCAGCTGTCCGCAAACGGACACTGACCACTGGACACTGGACACTGGACACTGGACACTGGCGGACGTACTGCTATGTCCATGTATTGATACTCGGCTCGATAACAAGATAGCATTTTCCTAATAAAATTAAATAAATCAATATTAATTTGTGATAATTCGAAACAATAAAAAATAAGCTAATATAAATCATATATAATAACAATACAAACCAGAAATGTTAGTGTGGTTATTAAGGATGTTACTTTGTACGCCTTTTATTTTATATATTTTTTTAAAAATAATAAACGAGATGGCTTATTATTAAACACAACAGCTATACATAAGAAAAATATTACGATGAAATTTTAGTTATTTATCTAAATTATACTAGAAAAAATTGCTCTCGTCATAAAATCATTTTTTATAATTTAAATGCTTATGTTAATTGTACTTGACAAATATATCGACTGATAATAATTTTTTTCATGATAAATAGCGACGAATAAATTATAAATGATATAATTTTTTTATTAATATTTGTAATTTTAATGCTGCTTAATTTAGGTACGGTATTTTAAAAATTAATTAAATTTAATTTGACTTGCTTCCGGAGGAAAATTAATTAAGCTGCTCGAGTTGACTCAAACTAAAATACTAATAATAAGTTTGTTGCAAAATGATTCACAAGACAAACACGTCAGAGTTGAGTTGGACTTGCCTTAAAATTGCTCAACTCACTAGTCGTGGAACAACTCTTAGGCCTATTGTTGTAAAGGATGTAAACAAGTCAAATATGCTAGTAAGCATTTTATATTAGGGCTCGATTCAACTTGAATTTGTATTCGAAAAAATACTCAATTTAAAATAAATAATTAGTTGAACAATAAATAGAATTTGAACTAACGAGTATTTGATTTGATTTAGTTCAAAACTTAAATTTGATAGGTTCAAATTTGAAAAAAATAATCAGTTCAATAATATTATTGTCGTCATATTAAACTTATACCGTGTTGAAAATTTTATTTTAATTATATATAAATCGAATACAAATCAAACACAAAATATTCATTCAACTTAAAATTATAACGAATCAAACTCAAACCATATAAATTTTTAGATTAGTCCGACTTGATCACTAATACATCTGACGTCGTCGAACATTCAAATAAACTCAAACAATCTCAAACGGGGCTAAGCTCGTTTAGACCCCTGTTCGTCGTCTTCGTTGTCGGCGAAGCGGCGGAGAGAGATGGCGAGCTTCGACCTCGGATCGCTTCTTCTTCCTCTAAACCCATCATGGTCTTCGGTACCTTCGTCTCTCTTTCTATTCTTCTGTTTTTTTTTTTTTTTGCTTGTTTTTTGGTGTGTGTTTGACTGTAAAAATCGCATCTTTGGGTGGTTTTGTACGTGGAGTATGACCCAGATTGGAATGCTGGTTGGGTTCTTTTTTACCTGGCCGTTGCTTGGTCGCTTCTTCCCGGGAAGGTTGTCCCCGGCGCGGTTCTGTCAGATGGTACAAGGTTGTACTACCGATGCAATGGTATGTGGCTCGTGTTATTCATTTTCTCGGTGGATTTTTTTTAATGTGTAATAGTATAAAGGCTCTTTGATTTGGGTTTATTTGATAATTAATAGCATGTTCTCACCTAGTCTTGCTGTGGGGAGTGCTTGTTGTAGAATCTTTAGATGTACGGAACAGTGGAATTTATTTAATTTTCTGTTATTGGTTTTCAATCTTGTTGGAGGTCATGAAAATGCTTGAATGTTTTGTTTCTTCTAATATAATGAATTTTTTAAGTAATTTCTCTTTGTATTGATTAAAAATCCCTTGATCTATTGAATATGCAGTATGTTTTGTTTATTTTCTGAAGGTTAGCTGCTGTTATTTGGAAATGGAACTTGCTTTTGCTGGAGTGTTATGTATCATACGATCTAAATGCTATGGATATGTGAACTATTTTTTTATCTCTTTTTTATTTCACTTTTAGGTCTGGCATCTCTCCTTGTCTTGATTACTCTGTTGGGTGTGGGTGCTACTATGAAGCTGACATCCCCTGGAGTAATTTTCTCGACTCTTGAAGTAGTTGAATTTTTTCTTTTAACGTTTGGTTGTAAATATATTTTGTGCCTAATCCAACTCTTGAGAGGGTAACTACAAGTTTAATGATTGCAGGTGGTAGCTGACAAAGGAATTGAACTTCTCTCGGTTACTTTCATCTTCAGCATTCTTGTAAGCTTATTCTGAAATTTGGAAGTAAATAAGAGCAAGAAATTGTGTACGACTTCAGAAGCTGTATAGGAGGGCTAATACTTCTTTCTTTCTAACAGATGTCTACTGGATTATATTTAAATGGCTGCAGATCTCGTGATCAAGGTTCTTCTCTGAAGCCTCATGTTACTGGAAAATTTATCAATGACTGGTGATTATCCGAACATCTTCATTACATACGCTTTTTATTACCAATTGGGGATTTATCTGAAAAGTTCATGTAATATGTCATCTCTCCAAAATCATTAAAATTTATGCGACTGTATCCTGACTTAAAAGAATGTTTTTTTCTTATTTTCCTTTTTAATGATGCAATTTCAATGGTAGTGTGACAAATATCCAAAACTAAGGGGCTTAATTATATATTAACAAGTGTTCTCCATCAAAGTTTAGCTAAAGGATGAGACTAGAGTTGTATGAAGGTTTTTTTTCTTTTGATAAGCGAGTCCTTTGAAGATTGGAATGTGCTTTCAGTTCTAGCCTGAATTTCAAGATAGTAAATACAGATTATCTTGTCTATTGTATAGAAGAAGCTCAATTGATGTTTTTTTATTTTTGTGAAACCTCTATCATTTTGTCAGGTGTATGATTTAGTCAATTGACATTCTTCTGTTGTGCAGGTGGTTTGGGATTCAGTTAAATCCTCAATTTATGGGAGTTGACCTTAAGTATGTTAAACAATCTTCTTGTACCTTGAAACAAAAATAAAGTTTTGTGGCATTAACTGCTTTCTTGTATGATAATTGGTTTCTTCTTGTAGATTTTTCTTTGTAAGGGCTGGCATGATGGGATGGCTCCTTATTAATCTTGCAATTCTAATGAAAAGTATTGAAGATGGAAATCTTCATCGATCCATGATTCTTTACCAGCTATTTTGTGGGGTATGTGTGATCTTTATGAACACGAAATTTCTCCAGTCAACTATTGATATCTTGGTAAAGGTTTTTTTAATGAAAATTGCAGTGGTACATATTGGATTTCTTCATTTACGAAGAGTACATGACTTCCACGTAAGTCTACCATTAACTTTTTGTACTCTATAATCGTATCAATCAACATTACTGATTGTTGTTTTGCGGCCACCTCTAACAGATGGGATATTATTGCTGAGAGGTTAGGTTTCATGTTGGTCTTTGGAGATCTAGTTTGGATCCCTTTCACTTTCAGCATACAGGCATGCACTAGCACAAATCAAGCTTTCAAAAATAAGCACTGTCCTGTTGATTGCATTTATATAATAACAAAAAATTATAATTTAAAATCAAAATTGAAAAAACTTAAAAACCATTTTTATTCTTTATTTTGAGAACTGTGAAACAAAATTATGGTTGTTCATACTTGATCTCCTTTGTTCCGCAGATATCATACTGATTTTGCAATCCGTATGTGGCATTTGTTACTGATTATCTTATTTTGCCCAGGGCTGGTGGCTGTTGGCCAACAAAGTGGAACTACCAAAAGCAG